>JAXQQM020091034.1:0-37063 GCA_034641835.2 Pinus albicaulis | reverse complement strand
TTTGAAGACATTTCTAGTCCAAAACTCTGTTTTGGAACTAGAAATTGTCTAATTTCATTTTTGTAATAATTGTATTTATTTCACCATAAGAAATTCCAGAGCAAGCCTCTGATCTTTTCCAAAGCCAAGTGCCACATCCCTGCAAAAGACAACAAAGTATTATCAGTCCAAGACTCAGAAAAAGAAAGAGAAAGTCAAAGAACAACATTGTATTAAATGACCAAATGACAAAGTGCCGAAACATTATAAAAGTGGGTTAGCAAACAAATTTAAAATCAAATCTGATTTTATGGGATATTTTTCTTCATATATAAGCCATGAAAAATCATTCATTCCCACAAATCTTCAAGGCAGAAGTCAAAGTGGTGCAGTGGAGGGCCGAAGACGTGTTTGCAGAGTTGTTGACAGGCTTTGGAGGTGCGCGCTACCCACACAGTAGGCGCGCTACCCACATAGGGCGCGCTACGCATATAACGCCCACAGCCCGTGTTAAATATCAAGTGCGCTACGCGTTGGGCAGGGGCGCTACCCATATAGTGACAGAGCCAAAAAAATTTGTCTTTGCGTCTGATTTCGAGCTCAAACGCCTCCATCAACTTGCAAGTAGGTTTTTAAACATTGCTCAGTGATTATTAAACAGGGTTTTGGTATTTTTAAAGTGGGAAATTAGTGAGTTTGATGTGGAAAGAGGAGAAATCTATAAACCCTATGTTCATAGCAAATTAAATTCTCAGGGTTTTAAAAGATACATGACAGTCTTGTGAAGGGTTTGTAAACTTTTGTGATTGGTATATATGCTCATGCCTGTATTGCTTGTGGCACCCTGGCACATTATGTACATCATCATCACGCCTTTTCTTTTCCATTATACCACTGCTGCCACGTCCTTTCATGTTTTCACATAGTCTCATGTTGACTTATCCATATCCTCCATCGCCATAATATTACCATTGTTTTCATTGCTATTGTTTTATTGCCACTGTCTCCTATTGACAAACACAGTCCTTTGACAAATCCTTGGCCAGTATTGCAAAGGATGTACCATACATTACACTGTCTACTCATTTGTCAAAATTTTCTTGTGATCAAAACAGAGACTGTTTTTATGCCACTAAAACAGAGCTATTACCACTGTCACTTGTTTTCTTATGATGTTTTGGTACATATGCAACATATTTGGGTTTTGAGCATACATTGAAACTTTGATTTCACTACACCTATATCAGCATTCACATTGCAGACATCTTGTTTTCAAAGCCATGTCAGAGACAGATTCAGTTTATGAGCAGGAGTCTGACAGTGATTCCACAGCAGAGGGTAATGTGCCACGGAGGCCTCACAAAGGTGGCAAAGGTGGTAAACATCTCAGGGAGGAGCCTACTTCTTTGGCTCAATTGCAGGCATGTCCGCTTGCAATGGATTGTTTTCGGGTTCAGTCATGTTTTCGATTCTGTGAAATGATTTCACAAACCCAGCTTCATCGTGAACTAGCTCGTCTGTTTGTTCTACATTTACATGATGGCCGTGTAAATCTCGCTGGAGTAGATTTCATTCTGTCACCAATGACTATTGCTCAGGCCACTGGCATACCAAATTTAGGAGAGGAATGGAACAAACGTCAGCAGTTAGAGAAATTCCACTATGAGCCATACATCAAACCGGGGTATATGAGGCACTTGGGCAGAGTTTTTCCTTTCAGATTCCTGAAGGATGAGTTTGCACCACTGATGAAACTCATCATTCGGTATTTCAGTTGCGAGGGCAGATTCTCGCGTCTCTTTGCGTACCATGTCCGTTTGTTGATGCACTTCACGAGGGTATGTATGATGAACATTCCGTACTTCATGTATCGCAACATAGAGAGGATGGTGATTTTTGTACAGAAGAAGACCCCAGCACAGCAGCATAGAAGTATATATCATTACGCTCTGATCAAGATCGTAGTGGTACATCAGTTGACACAACAGGGCATTACTTGGGAGGATTTCATCTCCCGTGACTTCTTCACAGCACCACAGCCGCCTCCCGAGATAGTTCATGATGAGGGAGAGCCTTCACACCAGCCTGACATCCCTGAGATTGAGCATATCAGTGCTCCATTGTATGTGACATACCAGCGAGGCCACAGGGCCTTATTTGCAGCGACACAACGAGTACTATCTCCACCCAGGGTGGAAGGGGTCTCGTTGACTACATCAGCAAAGCGAGTATTATCTCCACATGATGTGGAAGGGGTCTCGCCTTCTTCTTCAACACAGGTACAGTTTCAAGATAGGGGCAAGAAGCCTATGCATGATGAGGGCCCATCAGGAGGTCGGGACACGGATTTCACGATCATTGATGTTGATGCGAGCTCTCCTAGCTCGAAACTGAAAGAGATCATCCAGGAGCAAAGGGCCGAGAATGACACGCTGAAAGATAAATTGCAGAAGGCTCAGTGGGTGATAAACTACTTGGAGCAGCGCAACAAATAGCTAGAGGATGAGCACACACTTTATGAGCTGCGGCGTATCCGTGAGGATCGACAATTGGCCCGGAAGAGACCCGGCGACATGACACCAATCGATCGAGATTCTGTACTCACGCATGTTAACATTCATCTGGAGAAGTTGTTGGAGAAGGCCAACAGAGACAAAGACATGCTTCGTCACATGAAAGGTCATTATTGGGCTCGCATGCACGTCTGCAAAGCAAGAATGAAGATTCTGAAGAGGAGGTTGAGCGAAGCACTAAAATGGCGGAAAAGGCCTGATCCACTCTGGATTTTGGCCGAGGCTTCGTTGGCTAGGCATGATACATGATGGAGGGTCTTCGCTCCGAATTTGAGCAAATTCGGAGAAATTTTTGTCATTTTGAAATATTTTGGTCCAAAAACAGATTTTTCCACTATACGGGTAGCGCGTCAACGTGCTCACTTTTGTTCGGGACACTTGCTGAAGGAAATATTTCCATTTTTGGGTTTTTCATGGTAAGTTATGCATGCTCAGGCATTTCCGAAGCATTTCATCAGATTCTGGATGGTCAAAAGGCCCAAAAACACCATGAAAACCACCTTGCTGCCACCTTTTGCACCAGCAGGAAGTACTTCTGGGAGAATGAATTTTTGGAGGGTCAAATGAGCTCCAAATTGGGAAATTCCACTTGTGTTGGATAGCCAACATCCAGTGCTTTCCAACGAGCTATCATGAGTTCAATTTGGATGCCAGGAAGTGCCTCAAAATCAGGCTGAAAGGCACGCTATGCGTATGGATCAGGGGCGCTACGCACATGGATTTTTGGTCAAATTTTCAACTTCCAGCTCAGAATTTCGGCCAGTTGGGACCAGTTTTTCTTGTGGATGAAATTTTTGGGTTTTCATGATGTAAATTGATGTTTGGAATGTAAATTTGGCTCACTTTTACCTATTCTAGAAGATTCACTCTCAAAAAAGTGAAAATCCAGTAAATGAATCAGTTTCCACTCTTTTAGAGGCAAGTTGTTAGCTGCCTAGATTTTAGCTCCTTGATTAGAATTTGGTTGAAATTGATCCCTGAAGAAGGAATTCGACCCCTAGAGGCATGGGAAGGGGTTAGAGTGATCTATATATTGTAATTTTTGAGACATTCTACAGGTTGGACTCTTGGGAAACTTTGGCACACATTGTACATATTTTTCATATTTTGGCTAAGGAAAGATCAGAGGTTTTGCAGCACCTGTTGGGATTCTTGTGGCTTTCAGTTCTTGATGGTGTTTTCTCTCAGTTTATTGTAATTTATTTCATGTTTAATGTATTCCATTCCCTTCTTATGCTTCTGAAACTAAATGAATGAGTAAATGAGGTTGAATCCATTGTTTCAGTGCTCTGCCTTTAAATTTGTTTAGTTTTACATGTTTTCGCATGTTTGGAGAGGATCCATGTTCTCCCTTGCCCTCTTCAGCTCCTTGTCATTCTGATCCATCCATATACTCGATCAAAAGCATCAAGACTACTGCCTACCTCGCCCCAACTCGAATTCTGCAAAGATCTGGCCTTATCCCCGGACCCAAAAATTGTTTTTCCCATTTCTCCAACAAAAACCCAAAAAATCAAAATCAAACATTCCTATCTCTTTACTAGCCTAAAATCAGTATTCATTGTTCATTATAAGTCATCTCAGCCCCTTTGAAGATCCTTTGCCGAGATAGACCCGGAGAGAGCCCTCTCCTGCCCTCGTAGGGCTAGCTACGAGGCTGAGCGTGGTTTGATGTAGCCTTGAGTTTTACCTTATTTCAGCCTAAGGTAGATTTGAGCGCTAACAGGACCTATCAGCCCATCGGGGAGAGATTCTCATGGGAGGGTCTCAAGGAGGATGTGCTCCTGCATATCAGGAGATATATGGTTTTCTTGAAGAATGAGGAGGAAAACAACCACCCTACAAGGTTGTTACATCCACTTCCCTTTCCGATAGAGAGATGGGAGAGCTCATCTATGGAGCTCTTCACCAGCTTTCCAACAATACATGGTAAGGGTTGTGACTTTGTTCTTATTGATCAACTAAAAAAGTATTTGCATTCCTTTGCCATTTATTTAGAGTTCATTTCTCCGCAATAAGGTAAGACTCTATTTAGACTTCATGGTCTTCTGGGAGCCACAATCAGTGATGGGGATGGCCACTTCCTAGGAGGCTTTGGGCAGATGATATCTTATTTGGGGTGTATTCAGTTGACACCAAACATTAGTTACTACCCCCAAAGAGATGAGCATATAGGGGCAACAATAAAGTGGCTGGGAAGCTACTTACCACATTGTGTTCCAGGGCAGCAAGGAGCATAACTGCGATGGTTCCACTTGAGGGACTATTATCACCCTCTGTTATTTCACATGGAAATTAGTGTATCTCTAATTTTGATTCCATATGTTGATGATGTTTTAATCACTATTATTGGAATGATTGGAGGATTATCACATGGATTGGAGCTTCTCATTGGGAGTAATACCTCCAACATTTTTCATGTCTCGTGCTTCAATGAGGACATTAGGTAGCATATAGTTCCCACCATGGATCTCCTACTTCCTTATGATGTGAGCCATTTGGTTATATCATCAAAGGCTAACTTGGACACTTGGGAGGAGCAGCTAAGGGGAAGATTGATTGGAGAACATTTGATTTAGTGGAGGAGCTTATCAGATGTGGATGCCACCGGGGAAGGAGAAGATATTTTGCAGAATTCATCCTTGCAGTTGCTTGAGGACAAGAAAAATTTGGGAGGGGAGGACTGTAATATTCCTAATTAGCTTTCAGCTAGTTGGAATATTAATTTTTTTCTTTTTTCATTTAAATAGATGAATAAGTGGATAGGGAGACCCAAAAATCTCCTTGGTATGAATAAAACCACTTCTAATGTGAGTGTGGATCATCTTATTAGCTATTTAAAGCACTCTTAGGTGTGAATAGAGGTTGAAGTAGGTGGATGGGGTGAAGTTTGACCAAATCAACAACGCTAGTATGGAGGTAGTGGAGAGTTATTAAGGGACAGAGCAGTGTTAGTGGGATGGAGTCTCCATGAGAGTAGCATATTTAATGTGTGGGACCAAGGGTAAGGAGGCTCACAAAGCATATAAGGAAGGAGATGGAAGCCATAGAGGGAATTATTATTATTTTTTATGTCTTGGTCTTTTATGACTTTTTTCACACTTCAGTTGTTTAGCGGATTCAGTTGTGCTGTTTAGCACAAGGGTGTTTCCGAGTGGAAATCCCACCCTCATCCTCGGGGGACTCCAAGTGCCCACTCAGGAGAGGTTCATTGAGCTTAATTTCCACCAACAGGCATTAGGCCAAGCTTCAGCCAACATCTACAACACAGTTTCCTTCAGAGATTGCATTATTTTGCAGGGAAATAGTAGTGGAGGGTTGAAAAACCCAGTTTCTGAGTTTTTTTTCCAGTGACGGGAGCAGCCCTTCATCCAGGAGGCTAGCAAGGAGGTTCCTTGAGAATTATTTCATCATCTAGAATCAGGCCAAGTTTCTACCATCATCCACGTCGCAGTCTCCTTCAAAAAATGCATTATTTTGCAGGGCAGTTGCAGTGGAGGGCTTAGTGCTCAAGTTTGTGAGTTGGATTTCCAATGTGGGGAGAAATCCTTCATCTGGGAGATATATTGGAGGAGTATCAGCCATTTTTATTTCAGATAATCCACCTCCTATCATTTAACCAGTTGCAATGCATTATTTAGCCCTAGGGATGCATATTTCATATGGTGTATTTCCGGAAACCCCTTCTGTGTTGTCTTGAAAAAGTGCTAGAAAGCCTAGATATCTAATCCCGGCATTTTTTAAGCATTATATCATCATATCCCTTGTGTTTTCAATTTTACCTTGTATTTATTCTCCATAGCACTGCACAGTCATATGTTCTCCGGCATTTTATGTAGCAGCATCATTTCATATTTCATGTATTGGGTCATTTGAGGCGTGTTTGCCTAGCTTGAGTTCCTTTTTCATAAATATCTTGTACTCACATCTCTGCTATAATGTAAAATAAAATGGGTCTCTGATCTGCTCTTATTTTTGTATTGATGTTTTACTGCATTTTCCAGTTTTATATGATATATTCATGTTTTTCCTAATTTGGAACATTAAAAATTTCATGATGGCCTCCATCTTGGAAGGATCTATTTTCAGCTCTCATCCACCTATCAAATAACCCAGATACACCAAATAATATTGTGCAAACTCACACTTCTTTAGATTTGATATCATTTGGTGCTTCTTTAATGTCTCCAACACCTATGTCAAATGTGAGATGTGCTCCTATCAGGTAGCACTGTATACCAATATATCATCCAAATAGAGAATAACAAATGAATCTATAAAAGGGTGCAATATATCATTCACTAACCTCATATACGTAGTTGGTGGATTACATAGGTTGAAAGGCATGACTGACCACTCATAAAAACATTTACTGGTTTCGAAGGTAGTCTTCCAAGTATATTCTTCTCTAACTCAAACCTAGTGATATCAAGACTATAAGTCCAACTTGGTGAAGTATTTTGCTTGCTACAATTGATAGAGAAAACCATATACTATGGAAATGGGTACCTATTCTTGAGTGTAATATTATTCAATGCCCTGTAATCTATACATATTCACCAAGTCTCGTCCTTATTTGGCATAATGATGATGTGTGACCCACATGATCATGAACTTGTTTGAATGACACCTTGTTCCGATAGTTGCTACAATATTTTCTTCGCCTCACTTTCTTCTATAATTGAATGATTGTAGCCCAATGTCTAGAAATTGGGAGTCTAGCAATAGTTTTATCTCGTGCTCCACTTCTCTCTTAGGCAATAACCCTTTAGGATCCTAGAACACCTCCCTGTATTCATGTAGCAACTCTTCCAGTTGTTTTTTTTGTTTGTTATTACAACCTCTAGGGATGCCTTTACTCTTACTGACTCTTCCACATACCGATTATTTTTTAAAAACGATAAATCAAACTTATTGCTATAAATTATCAATTTCTTGGCTTGGTCAGCACTTCCCAATGAAATTTTTTACTTGCCTTTGTGTGTGTTTAAAATGAATGATTTTCTACCCTTGATGATTTGATGTCAGTTAGATCTCTACATGAATATTGCATCCTGAATTCACATGTAAGGACTTCCAAACACCACTCCATATTCATAAAGGAGAACTACATCTAGTTATACTTCATCACTAAAATCAGTATTGATAGAAAATATAATTTTGCACCATTTGTTATATTTAAATATGAATCCTTATTTACCAATCTCAATAAATATGGGATTGTATATTCACAAACTTCCAGTCCCAATCCGTTGACCAGCTCTGTTGCAATGAGATTCATTTGTCATCATGAGTCAAACATAGCTTCAATGTTTGTTTTCTTGACCTGTATATTTATGTGGAAGGGTTTGGTCATTTATTTCTCTTCCTTCTATTGAGTTATACTCATATTGACCTCCTTTTACATTGACGTGCAAATTATCTTCTTGTCTAAAATTCTTTCAACCTGGTTGCTCGAATTAGAGGCCATAAAATTCTTATTCTTATTATCTTTATTTTTTTTCTTAGGGTTAAGATTTAAGTGAAACTTCTAGTACGTCTCCTCTATATGATCATCAATATTATAGTGGTTACAGTGGCTGCTAGGATCCTTTTACTATTTCATTTTTGTTGTCCTCTTTTTATCATTTCCCCATTTCCACTTCTTCTTCCCCTCCTTTGAAACTTTGTGTTGGTCCCTCTGCTTCGATCCACTTGATTTCCCTTTCTTCTATCATTTGTTCTCTAGTTATTGTGCATATACATACGCCTTGTCCATCGATACGGGCTTAGATACTTGAGGAACACATATGGGTTCTTTGTGGAGATACCCAATATTATGGCCATCTTTCTAAACATTTCAATGTACTCATGTACACTTTTCCCCTGCTTTTACCTGACGTAGTGCCAGCAGATCCACTCCTCTACAAACCCGATAGGGTAAAATTGTGAATTTATGAGGGTTTTAAAGACCTCCCACTTAGCCGCTAGAGGATCTAACTACAACCTCAAAGTCTGGTGTGTGTTTTTCCCAGTTGATTAGTGCATGGCCCTCTAATTCCAACCATGCAAAAGAAATCTTGTGTTCTTCCTCTATATGATGAACACTGAAATAAAATTCTAATTGCTACAACCAATGATTTAGCTTTAGTGCGTCGATATCACCTTGGTAAGGATTGATATCAATCTTCACTTCCATTTTGAATAGGGACTGTGAATTTTTCATTGCACACGAATTGGGTTGATCTTTTTTGTGTCCTTTCTTCGGCTTATTCTATGTTTCTTCTTGGTCTCCTGATCTCCGCTCCAATAAAACCTCTACATTAGAATCCCCATATTCTCTAAATATCCCAAGCTTATTGGTCAGGTCCGCCATGAGGATATTCTCATTTTTTATTATATCTACAAGTTGTGCTTCCAGCCACAAAAATATCTCCTTTGTAAGATCAGGACAGTTACTCTCAAATTCATCATTCATGACAAGGGTTTTATGAATTTTGGCTTAGATGATCTAAATTCCCTGCAAATATCCATAATATACCAAAATAAGCTTATTATGATACCAATATGATCTGTGAACTTCCATGGATATTCCACTAAACAGTTCATCACAACAAATATGATAAATTATTCTTAAAAATTTGGAAACTATACTATGAGGTTTCATTTTTCTTTAGATTTATGTATCTACAAATTATCATTTATTGTGTATGCATGCAAATTATAAATATGTAAAAAAAAATAGAATAGTAAAATAAAAACTCACAAACTATGATTAACTCAAGATATATTATGGGAAACCCTTTCGAGATAAAAACCCAGTTGGAAGGTGAGGTTCCTATGCTCTCTTTCTCTGAAAGGAAAATGGTTGTGAGTAAAAATAAATAAGCATGTTTCACGTGGGATACTATAGTGTACAAATCCTTTTTGTTTTATCTCTTCTTTTCCATATCATTTTCTCTAATCTTTTGTGGAAAATGATACACTCGAAAAGAATAGAACCCCTTTTCCTCTTAGTGGCATAGTTATAACATAGCCTGATAGCCTACTAGTGGTTAGGTTTGACTCCCTCAACTCTTAACCAGAGTTACAATATGGACTCTTATAGAGTCTTCTTGATCATGATTACATGGCTATCCCCTTTACCATGAATAATGGGGGATTACATGGCATCCTCTTGAATTTTAGTGGCAAGAACAGGAAGGTCAAATTTTGAGTGGCATAATGTTTCCATAGAGACTCTAGTTGAAGTGATTCTTCTGTCGTTGGAAATGTATCTGTATGTAGACTAGGAAAAAAAGTGTGGTGCAAAATTAGTAAATTTATTCCCCAAAAAACATCATTTGATGCCTCAAAATGTGTTATAAATTAAATAACAGAGAAATGGATCACTTAAAATATTATGGAAACATAAAACACAAAAATTATAAAACAAGAGAGACACAGATATACGTGGTTCACCTAATTTGGGCTACGTCCATAGAGAAATAGTCAGTCCTTCCTTTTATATTATCCATCAAAATGAAGGGATACAATCTACAGTGAATCTATTGTAACTTCCTCTTCGCTCTCACACAGTCTCCTCTATCTTTCTCACAAAAAATAATACATAGTTGTAATACAATTATCTTACAAACAGAGGATTTCCTTCTAGGGAAAAATCCCTAAATTAATATAAACACTACCGTAAGATCTTCTGTCTAATGAATGGCACAGTTTGTCTATGAAATTACAATATTTTACAAGGAATTTTTCTCTATTTTTTTCTTCGAGGGACACTACCCCCAAACCCCCACCAAAGGGGGGCTCTAAAGAATTATTGTCCCCCCCCCCCCTAGCACCTCTAGCAGTGGGAAAATCCCCCCCACACCCTTCCATCAAGGAGTGGGATCCAAGCGTGGCTAAAACAAGACCTCTGGATTAGGAAGATAATCAGGCTCCACAACGAACAAAATGTTCTTGAAAGGTTTCATACCCCAATTTTTTAAATCGGGTCCCACTGGTAAAAATGGTCATGTGAGCTGACTCCTCCACTTTTTACACTCTAAAAGTATCAAGATGGATGAGAAATAATATAATTATCTGATCCATATCACAAATCAACAAATTTATTTCATTGAGCTAAAAATAAAAATCATCCAAGTACCAATTGTCACATTACCAAATTTTTAGAATCCTTTTGAAGTGGAGACAAATGGAAGCGGGTATGTCATGAGAGTGGTATTTGTGCAAGGAGGAAGGCATGTATACTATCATTATAAAATATTTCATGGATAAGTTATCAATTACTTTGTCTATGATAAGGGACCTTATGCCCTAGTTAAAGTTGTCAATAATTGGAAGCATTATTTGATGGGAAAGGATTTGATCAGCTACACAGATCACCAATTGTTATAGTATTTCCAGGCCTGAAGTAAGCTACAATAGGCTAGCCATTACAAGTGGATGGGTTTCTTATAATAGTTTAATCTATTCATTGATTACAAGAAGAGAAGCACAGATAGGTTTGCATACATTCTTTCAGGTCCACCCACATCCAAGATTAAATCCTTAGGATTTGTTATGCACATGGAGCCTTTTACCCATGGTTCATACAAAGAAGCAGATGTAGAATATGAGGACTTCAAGGAATTTTTTTAGTAGCTATGGGGCCGAAATAATTTAGAATAAGGTGACAACAAGGTTGAATATCATTTCCAGATTGGTTACTTTATAGGCTCAACAGGCCCTATGTTCCTAAAGCTTGTATATTATCAAAGAGGCACACCCTCCAAGGTTGCATGAAATTTTAGTGTTGGGAATAAAGTTACCATCATAAAATGGTATGGTACTAACCTAGAATAATGTGACATGGTATATTGGAGAATTTATACTTTGTTGTACCAACAACCCTAGTAACAAGAAGCAAGATTTATACCATCCCTTATCAATACCCACTAGGCCTTGGGAAATAATTTCCATGGATTTTGTGGGAAGTTTATTAACAACTAGGAATGGACATGACTATTTATTTATGGTAGTTTGTGGTTTCAGCAATACGTACATTCTCATGCTCTATAGAAATGCCATCAAAGGGTAGGAAGAAAAAAAAAATTCTTTGAATAGGTTTGGGGGCATGGGATCATTCAAGGATATCATAATGCTCAATGAATGTTGGAATACATTGTGGGAGAATATGGGCTCTAAGTTGAAGAGATCTACAACATTCCATCCAACAATAGATGGGAAATAGTAGTCAACAAGAATTTGGTGTAATTTTTAAGGGTTAAAATCAAAAGTGTCTAAGGAATTGGGATGAAAATATAATATATACACAACACTCTTGTAATATATCAATTATACTGGTAAGTCACATTTTCAAACTTGATTTGGATATTTGCTACTTTCACTGTTAGATGTTGTATATGGACAACCAGGAAGAGTAAGGGAGGACCTCATAGGAGATGCATTGAGAGAGAAAAAAAATATTTCTTATAGAAGATTAGGAATATCCACTCACAAGTAGAGTAGAAAATTATAAGGTTATACATTATCAACACAGAACAGAGAAGTCAAAATTATTCCAGAGTAGGAGACATAACTTGGTTACAACTAAATAAGGAAAGACTATAGCGTATTGGTAAGAAGATCAAATATTTATGGTATGGTCCTTTCAAGATATTGGAAAAGGTGGTAGATAACACCTATAGTCTTAGTATACCCCCATACATGAATATTTACTTAGTAGTGAATGTGGATAATCTCAAACTCTATGAGCCCTCCATGTTGGATTAGGAAGAGGAGAATATCCTAGTTTCCATAAAGGAATTCACACTAAATGCTCAATCTAAGTTAGTAAAGGACATAATTTTTATGAACATATCTATTTCTATGAGATAGAGGCAACAAGAAATTTGGAAAATTGAATTGAAAGCACAACATCCAATCAAAGAAAAGTGGTACTCCAGAGAGAAGGTAGAGGAAAAATTTCCTCACCTCATTTAGTAAATACTTTGGGGAACAGAATCCTCTCTAAATGGTGAGATATTATGTGAATTGAATCATTGTATTATTTTTCATCTATGTCTATCCTTCTAGAGTGGAAAATTTTGGAGGACTCAACTTAAAGGCTCATTTTCATGGTAGGTCATAGTTTGGAAAATTTGGAACTGAAACCTTCCAAATCCATTTTAACGCATCAAATAGAATTTTTTGGGGTCAAAAACTTTTTATATTTTTCTAAAACCATTTGACTATAGTTTACACTGAGATAACCTTCCAACATTGCAAATATTGCATCATTTGGATCTCATATGCAAAATTTATGC
The DNA here is from genome assembly GCA_034641835.2 of Pinus albicaulis. Taxonomy (NCBI): domain Eukaryota; kingdom Viridiplantae; phylum Streptophyta; class Pinopsida; order Pinales; family Pinaceae; genus Pinus; species Pinus albicaulis. The sequence goes on along the minus strand of JAXQQM020091034.1, from coordinate 24,225 downwards.
ATTTCACAGGTTGACTTACCATATTGACCACCATGGCATGAGATGATGCCACTTTGGCCATTGTTACTCATGCAAATAGGGCTAGACATGGTTTGAGTTTCAAGAATACTATAGAAGGTCCAAAACCATAACTTTAATTGAGGTTTGAGGAATTCAAAACCTTACCCTTAGATGGCTATTGGGCTATATTTAATATCAAGCTGCTAGGAGGAGTGGGGGTTCCAGTCTAAATCATTATATTAGTTCCACAATTGAGTAGAGCAACTAAGAGTGAGAAGTTAGAGCAAAAAAAAGGATGATAATGTTCTATAGCATCCTTATAAGATTCCAATGTCTTGGGTAACTACATGAAAAGTATTTTTCTTTGTATTTGAATATTTCCATACTAGAGAAAAGTGAATAGAGAAAACTAAGCTTCTAGTTGGGTTTTCTCTCATACAACTTCACAGGGAAAATATTGTGTTTATTATGGATGTGTTTGTGTGTGTGCATATGTATTTTTTAATTTTTTTTTTTTCATTTCAACTATTTCAAACATGTAAGCATAAAACTAGTGATTGAAAGAACCTAAAATCTAAAGGAAATTAAACTTCACAATAAATATTTTAGTATTGTATCATATTCATTGTGCCAAACTATTCTAGTTGAATATCCATGGAAATTTATAGATTAGAATACCAAACAAACTCTACCACATATTGTTTTTTAATCATTCCACATCTCAAAATTCCATATAAGTCCAGTCAATAGGGTAACTTTAACATTGTAAAAATTTTACGTATTTGGCTTCAACTTTAGTAGGCCATATCTTTAACATACTATGTCTAATTGATTTGATTTGAATTTCATTGGAAAACCCTTGACAAGCTCTCCAATGTGCAAAATTTCTTAATATATTCTAAATCCATACAATTGTATATGGTGTGGAGATCCTCATATATTAGTCATTAAGTACAATATGGGTAGCACTAATAGGTTGGCATAAAACATAGTTACCGATCAAACGAGAACTTTACCGATTACTCGTTTTTTTGAGGTGGCAAAAAATTTATCCGATTTTGAAAAGTGATCATTCAGAATACACCTTTTTTTTTAGCATATTTTTGACACTTCAAATTTTGTTATATATCAAGTATGAACGTTTTTTTTGAAATGTTAAGGATTTACGTGTTGCTTTTGAAATTTTTTGATGTGGCATCAACCCCTCGTTTTAAAGGGCTTATTTTTTACACTTTAAATTTTCTAATGTATTAAATGTGAATAATTTTTTTTAAATGTTGGTGATTTTCATGCGGATTTTGAAAAGCATCAACATTTTTTTAAAGAATATTTTTTACGCTTTAAATATTCTTAATTTCCTAGATATGCATTTTTTTTAAATGTTGATTATTTAACCATTTTTCAAGTTGTCCTATTCTTATTCTTGATTTTCGTCCTAAGATGTTTGTATTTAAGGGTTTTCCAAACATGTAATTTTTTTCTTTGCAATATTTTTTTATAATAAAATTTTTAATTTTTTTTGCAAAGTTTAAAAAAGAAAAAATAACTTTAATATTTTGAGATTAAGATTTTTTATATATTTATATTTCGTTAATTTTAAATTTAAAAAATAAAAAATAAATAAAAATAAGAAACATTTTTTTATGAATTTTATATTCAAATACATTTTAAGTTTTTTTTCCAAAAAAATGATCCAAATAAGTTTTTAAATAAAAATAAAAATAAAAAAAATGATGTTAAAAAAAACATACAATTCAAAAAAAACAATAAAATTTTTAAATTTAATATATATATATATATCCTTAAAAATAAAAATTAGAAACATAAAAAATTAAAAATACAATTAGATTTTAAATAAATAAATTGAAAATAAAAAACATTAAATAAATAAATTGAAAATAAAAAACATAAAAACCTAAAAAAAACTTTAAAAAAATAAAAAATTAAACAATTCTTTTTAGAAAAATTAAAAATTAAAAACATCCAAAAAAACAAAAAACAAAATTGAAAAATAAAACATTTAAAAAAAAAAAAATTGACACCCCTTGGGCCCATGGCAGGGCAAAGTTGATTCCACGAATCGACCTTGCCTTGTCTATGGTTTGAGGCCCCGTGGACCCTGGGCGAGCAAGGCTGAATCTTGGAATCGACTTTGCACGCCCTAGGACTGCGGGGCGTCGAGCCTAGGTGAGCGACGTCGATTCCCAGAATTAGCCTGGCCCGCACAGGGCCCCGCAATGACTTGGGCTTGGGTGGGCAGGAGCTGCGTGCAGCTCCCTACCTGCCCGCAGACCTTGGGCAGGCTAAGCCGATTCCGAGAATCGACCCAGCCTGCTCAGGGCCCGGGGGGCTTCGTTTTTTTTTTAATAATTTTATTTTTTTTAAATGTTTTATTATTATTATTATTATTATTTCTTCTTTTCTTTTCTTTTTAATATATTATATTTATTTATTTATTTATTTTGTTTGTTTTTTTTTGCTAATTTAAATTAATTAATTAATTAATTAAATTATGTTTTTGTTGGAAATATAAGTATTTTTTCTTTAACACTATGGTTGAAAATTGTTGGAATTTTAAGGCTTTTCATAGATGTGATTTTTTATCTTTAATGTCATGCTTGAAAATTGTTGGAATTTTAAAAAATTTCACAGACATGATATTTTATATTTAATGTCATCCCTGAAAATCGTTGAAATTTAAAGACCGTTTTAGAGATGTGATATTTTGTCTTTAATGTCATACCTAAAAATCGTTGGAATTTTAAGGTTTTTCAAAATCATGATCTTTTATCTTTAACGTCATTATTAAAAATTGTTGAAAATTTATTCTGAAATAAAATAAATAAATAAATAAAATAAAAAAGATGTTATTCCAACATCAACACTTTTCGTTTTCAGGGTTTTCTTTTGCACACAAAAAAATGGTTTTTATTAGCTTTTACTTTCATTTTTTTTAAATGTTGAAAAAAAAAAGACATTATTCTAGCATCAATACTTTTCATTTTTAGGGTGCTTTTTTATTTTATTTTTTGGTTTTTTTGCTAGACTTCTTGTTTTGAGGTAATAGTTCTCGTTTGATTGGTAACTTTGTTATACATGTTTCCAAGGTCACCCATATCAAATATTACAGCTTTGGGAACTATTATGCATATGGATCCTTTAACCACATTGAAAGAGATATTCACAGAAGATAATGGCTTCCAAGATTGTGACATTTCATATGAAATACATTATTCACCTTGACATATCACTTTTATCAAATTCTTATTCTTCCATGACATATTTCACTAGAATGCTTTGTCCTCTAATGCACTACAACTTACCATTTTTGGAGTTACACGATAAATCTTCTTTAGTCCACTCTTCGCAACATTCCTCAAGCTATGGCATTTCCTTTTATCACACCCTATTAAGATTCTTATATGCATGTCACTTTGATTATGCCAAAAATGTGACATATTTTAAAATTTTAAGAATCAATAACTAGTCACTTTTTTATTATAAAAAAATTCAAAACCCGTTTTCATTTACCTTTTCTTCTATTTGCTTGTCATTTTCCCTCTTCTAAACCCATTTTTATTTACCCTTTTTTCTATTTGCTTGTCATTTTTCCTATTCAAATGCATCAAATTATTTTAAGCCACCTAGTACATGGAAACTCAAAGCATCCTACCAATTTTCCATATAAATACTCACAAAGACTCCCTAATCACCTACCTCTATGCATGAACTCACCTCCATAGACCTCTATGCATGAAGTCACTTCCATAAAGGTTTAGGCATTATTACTTCCCTCATTGCAATTTCCAAATATTTAAAGAGAATTTACCATGAATAGTCATATTTTTCCACTTTGCATCTTACCAATTTTCCATATAAATACTCACAAAGACTCCTTAATCACCTACCTGCAATTTTCCATATAAATACTCACAAAGACTCCTTAATCACCTACCTCTATGCATGAACTCACCTCCATAGACCTCTATGCATGAAGTCACTTCCATAAAGGTTTAGGCATTATTACTTCCCTCATTGCAATTTCCAAATATTTAAAGAGAATTTACCATGAATACTCATATTTTTCCCTTTTTCCACTTTTCCCTATGATTTGATCCAAGAAGAGCCCATAACTAATCTAATAAAATGGTCTCAAACTATGTTGAAATTATTTGCATGTCAAAGAGCTCATTGATGAGCTTTCCAATACCATTTGGATGGCGTCCATCAAACATTGTATGCAAAATTTATGGCCCATAAAAGTTGAAAAAATAAGTAATAGAAACAAGGTACGTGTTGATTGCGCCGGAACAACAATCACATGTGGATTAATGAGAGGGAAACACATAGTGATCTAGCTTCAACGTGGCACTTCGCATTTAAACATAATGTGTGTAGCTTGTTGAGATTCACGGATTTAAAAACTATATTTTAGCATGTCAACTAGCCACACCACGTGCATCACAACCCACGTTGAGGGATTTAAAAACTATATTTTAATATTCCATCCAACAACAACTCGTGAAGTCAAACCGTGATGCACTCAAATAAAGATTTTAATATACCTTGTTTATAATCTGCAAGCCTATAAATATAGTGTAAAATCATGCTACGCATTTTATGTGGGATACATAATGTGAAAGAGTGGATTCAATGTGAATTAAATCATGCCCTCTTTTACAAAATTTAGGTTTTTTACCACTAGACCACAAGCTATAAAAACATTATAAATGGAACTTAATTTCTTTTGAAGTGAAAACAAATATTCTTGGTGGAGCAAATAGGAAAGATAGGCTCTTTGTTGTGAGAAATTTCCAATGGGTTGGCAAACCAATGTTATTCTTTGTGGGAAATTGTCAATGAGATTGACAGACCAATGTTATTGTCTCACTAGAAGAAATTTAGTGGCACATATTTGCATATTGAAGGTCATTCATTATTGTAAAGAAGATATATTGATGTTTTGTGCATCATTTTTAATGGATTAAATCTGCTTTTTGTAGTAAATTCAGTTACATAGTCCTTGGGGTGAACTCCATTGTTAATTCATTAAATATGGTATATCTTTATTGTTATTATATTTTCAATTTCTATTATTTTATTGTTAATTAATTTTAGGAATAAAACTGTAATGAAATTTTTGCAAGTATAAGAATTCAAATTAATGCAACAAAACAATTTTAGCATTAATTTTGGATATGTAGACATTAATTGTATTTTCAATATTGCTTATGTAATATTCCTAAATATAAGACAAATATACTTTTATTCATTTGTGTTAGCCGCACTCTCACATAAAAACAATAATAAGTCCAAAATATTAAAAAAAAATTAAAATCATAAAAGCTGGATTTATTCCTAATTTTCTTGAATGGGTTAGTTCCTCAAAGTTGAGAGTTTTTTTAGGTCTAGTTGGTTGAGAGATACTCTCCAACTATTTATGCTCCTAGATTAGTGTGTGGTTGAGATATTTAATCAACCAAAGTGATTGAGTGTCCAAGATAGATGCACTATCTTGATACATACTCTTGATGTATTTATATGTTGTAACATTATCATTATTTTGTGAGTGGGAGGAATACAATACATTGAGGATTGTGAAACATTTTTCGCCACATTTATGTCTTTGATATTTTATTTGTGTTTATTTTTAAAAAAATTATTTGGTATCAGAGCTTGAGGAAATGTGTGTGCCTCATGTTATTTCAATTGTCTTAGAGGCATAAGTATAGCTCTCAGGTCCTTCTCGTTCTTTGTTGTTGTGAAAAATGTATTGGTTGTTTGGTATTTACTTGGAAATATGACGAGCATGGAGGAAGATTCTAAGAATATTGTCCTAGAGACCATTGAGAAATTTGTTGCGGATGAGTAATGGGGGCATTGAGGGAAACTGAACACAGTGAACATGGTGGTCATGGAGGAGGAGATAATGTTACTCCAGGAGAAGGTTGTCTATTATTATCATCTATTGAAGTACTAATAAAAGAAGATTGAGATATTGAAACAGTAGTCCGCGTATGTTCCCCACTGATTGACGGTATTATTTGATTGTGCTAAAATATGACAACTAATTAAATGGAATTTACTGGATATTCAATTTTAACTAAAGAGGTAGTTATGTAACGAAGTAGCCACAGCTAAATTGGGATGGCCCAAGAGGCTTGTAATTGATGAGAATAATTAATGATTAATAGAGTTTCCAATCAAGGTTTTCTTGACACCCTGTCAAGGTTTTACCACGTAAATATTTGTGCATTTCCCTGTTTGTGTTTATTTTCAGTTTTCATTCAGTTATATGTATATGTATTTCTCCTTAACGTGTTCTCGAACGCAATAAGTGGTATTAGAGCTCTGGAAGACAGAGAGATCCGCCAAATAGATTTATTGTGCAGCCAAATAGATTTGTTGTGATCCTACACATTATGAGCCGCCAGAGATCAAGGGTTTGGTATGTCGTCAAAAAACCATAGTGGTTGGAGAGAATGTTGAAAATGCAGCAAGATGATGGAGCTTAGTGAAATGAAGTCGCCTTCACTAAGTGGGCCCGCAGGCAAATTCTGGCGCAAAGTCTATTTTTAGACTATGTCTATTTTTAGACATATGGAGCATGGTTTTGGGATTCCAGTTTAAGATTCTTGGAGCATTGGTAATGTTGGTAAAAATAGATGAGACTCTATTTTTTAGGTCGAAGAGGTCGAAGTCTATTTTTAGACTGCCTCTCCTAAAAATAGGGAAGTCAAATATTATTTACCCTTAATAATATTTGGACTCTAAACAACAGTTTACTCTCTTGGAGCACTTCAGTTCGAGCTACAGAAGTGGCTCATGCATCTAACAGAGGAATCACGTGGTTCCCAAGGGTTTGATGGCATCATGCATGGTTGACTTCAGTTAGGACTTCAGTGGCAGAAGTTTGGTGGAGTTAATGAGACAGATAATGGAGTTGTGTTCTGTTTATTTTAGTTGAACTAGTTGAGATTAGTTTAACTAGCTAATCAATTAGTTATGAGTGGAGTGAATTAAATATTATTTAATTCATTAATTAGTAACTCATTATTCAACTCAAGAACACATCAGTTCACTACAGTGCATGATCAGTTCAGTGGAGACCGGTGAAAGAGGTAGATGAAAGGGTGGAGTTAGCTATCAGTGGCGACATCAGTTGTGCATGAGATTTGCACCACACTTGGAGGAATTGCCCATGATGATTGCTCTGTCAAGCCAAGGAGATTCGAACCTTGGATCTCTATATAGACAGGCCATGATTGCGCAATAGAGGCAAGGCAATTAGTGGTGAGTTTTGAACCAGTAACCTGTTCAAAACCAAGCTAGTTTGTGTGTAAATTTATGAGAAAGTACTGAGTACTTGTGAGGAGTATTGTACTGAGTTTGTTACATGATTTCTCCATTATAATATACACAATAGCTGCGGGGTTTTCAGCTATAAGCTTTCCCCATACATACTGTGTTAATGTGTATGATGATTTGATGTGTTATCGCTTGATTTTATTTCCGCATGTTTGATGATCTGAGTGGAAGAGATTATGTGTTGCATATAAATTCGAATTGTATGTGATCAGGATAGTCTCAGTGGATAATTAATGAGTATTCAGCAAATTTCTACAGAGAAGTCGTATTACAGACTTGATGTTGGAAATCAAGTCCACAGAGATTCGGAGAGGAGGGGTCGTTGGAGATAGGCAATGCAAATCCGATGTTGTCCATTTAAAATCTTGTTGTACGATGTCAATTCTCTGTTGAGGAAAGGAAAATCCGTTGTTGTCCATTTAAAAATATTTTTGTCTGTTGTCAATTCTCCATTGAGGAAAGGATTGCTACCACCGCCTGAGAGGAAGGGCAAGAGACTTTGTCATTGCCAGAGAGGAAGGGCAAGCCCTACATTGTTGCCATCATCGAAGAGAAAGGGTTGTTGGAGACTCCTCGTTGAATAAGAAGGGTGTGTCCAAACGAGTATAGGAATATTTTTTAAGCAAAAAAAAACCCTAAAGAAAAAAAAAATGAGAGCAGATCAACTTTTTTAAAAGAAAAACAGAAATGTTTTTTTTAAGAGTTAAAGAAGTTTTCTAGAGAATTTTTAAGGCCGTAATTGTATTATGGAAAGTGGAATAGAGTTTCAAATATATATGTTTTTTGGAATTTTGGATTTTTTTTTTTTTTTTAAAGGGAAAGCGGATTCTGTAAATTTAAAACAAGAAAGGAATTCCGAAGAGAGAAAACTATAAATAAACCCTAGCTGAAAGAAGGGGAAACATTTTTTTTGTTTGAAACCCTACTTGGAAATTTAAGAAATAAGGGAAAACTAAGAGGAAGAAATGGCCAAAATGACGAATGCAAAGTTCAAAGTGGAGAAGTTCTCCGAGAATAATAATTTTGCATTGTGGAAACTAAAAGTTAGGGACTTGTTGGTGCAACAAGGGTTGCACAAAGCATTAGACAGGGTGAAAAAAAAACCTGCAAGCATGACAGATACGGACTATGAAGACTTGGATTCCCGAGCCCTCAGTACCATTAGGCTATTCTTGGCAGATGAAGATCTCTTTAATATTGTTGAAGAGAAAACATTTGAAGGTTTGTGGGAAAAACTGGAAATTTTGTACATGACCAAATCCTTAACTAATAGAATTTATTTGAAAAGACAATTGTACAATCTTCGGATGAAGGGTACAAAATTTTCAGATCATTTAAATGTTTTTAATACACTTATTTTCCAGTTGTCAGATATGGAATTTAAAATTCAGGAAGAAGACAAAGCTATAACCTTGTTGTGTTCTCTACCCGAGTCATGAGACCACTTCATAACTTCAATCAGTTTGAGCACTATTGATTCTTTGAAATTTGAATTAGTTGTGGGTGCTTTGTTATCTGAAGAAGAATGAAGGAAATCAAATATTAAAACATCTGCACTAGAAGCCATGGTAGCTAGAGGTCAGTCAAAGGAAAGAGGGGAGAAAGCAAGGGGTTCTTCCAGATCAATATCAAAGGGTGACAAGAAGTGTAGAGCCAAGTGTTGGTGTTGTAATAAAATTGGACACCTCAAGAAAGATTGTTGGAAACAGAAGGAGTCAAAATACCATAATAAGGAAGCAAATCAGATTGATTTAGGTATGATTGATGAAGTTTTAATTGTTGAAGCTCTACCTGTTTTTAATGTCTCTCAAGATGTTGAAAATTGGTTGTTAGACTCTGGTACTTCTCATTATATGAGTCCGCAAAGAAGTTGGTTTACTTCATATGAAGTTGTAAATGGTAGTTTTGTGTTTATGGGAAATAATGCATCTTGTCAGACTATTGGGATAGGAAATGTAAAAATTAAAATGTATGATGATACAGTTAAAATATTATCTGATGTTAGGCATGTACCTGAACTAAATAAAAACTTGACTTCTTTGGGAGTTTTGGATTCGAATGCGTATAAATTTACAGGTCATAATAGGTGATGAAAGTCTCAAAAGGAGCCCTGGTAGTTATGAAGGTTGAAAAGGTCGGAAATCTGTACAGACTTAAAGGAAGCACTCAAGTTAGTGAAGCAGCAACTATATCAAAAAAATCAGAAGAAGGTTCTCGTCTATAGCATCAACGGTTGGGTCACATGAGCAAGAAAGGTCTTCAGGTACTGATGAACCACAAGTTGCTTTCTGATTTGAAATCCTTGAAGTTAGATTTTTGTAAACATTGTTTGTATGGAAAACAATGTAAACAAAGGTTCAAGACTCGTAATTATAATAGTAAACAAATTTTAGAATACATTCATTCTGATCTTTGGGCCCATCTCCTAATGTGTCTTATGGAGGTGCATTATGTTTCTTAACTTTTATTGATGATTTCTCCCAGAAATTTTGGGTCTATATGTTGAAAAAGAAATCTGATGTATTTAATGTTTTTAAACAATTTAAAGCTATAGTGGAAAAGAAAACATGAAAAGTAATTAAATTTTTAAGAACTGACAATGGCGGTGAATTTACTTCTTTAGAATTTGAACAATTTTGTAAGTATGAAGGGATTGTTAGACATAAAATTATTGTTTATACTCCTCAGAAAAATGTTGTTGTTGAACGTATGAATCAGACTCTTATGGAAAGAGCCAAAAGCATGATCAGAAATGCTAACTTACGAAAGGAGTTGTGGGCAGAATCAATATCTACTACTTGTTATTTAGTTAACAGATCACCTTCGGTTTCCATAAACTGTAAAATTCCTGAAGAATTTTGGTCGATTCAGTCTTGTGATTATTCTCATTTGAATATTTTTGGTTTTGATGCCTATGCTCTTATTCCTAGAAATCAGCATTAAAATTTAGATCCAAAATTGAAATGTTATGTCTTTGTTGGGTATGATTATGCAGTGAAAGGATATAGGTTGTGGGATCCTTCTTCACGGAAGATAGTCATTAGTAGAGATGTAACATTGGATGAATCTCCCTTCTAAAATCAGATGTTGGAAAATTTGAACAGGAACAAGGATCGCCAAATCAAGAAATTCAATTGGAGACTAGGCCTTTTCCAGAAAGTCGAAAGGAAGAAGAGACTTATGATGAAAAAGGTGAAGAACCAAAGGAAACTGGAGAAATTCTAGAACCATTTCAACAACTAGACACTCTAAGAAGGCCTGCAAGGGAAATAAAAGCACCCAAAAGGTATGAATATTCTGCTTCAACTTTTGCGTTGATTACTACAGATGGGGAGCCTTCTTGTTATCAGGGAGCAGTAGATGATGCAGATAGCGAGATATGGAAAAAAACTATGGAAGAATAAATGGATTCCTTTGAACCAGGTGGATATTGGTGGTCACCCGCCTATTCCACTTGGGGCCCCACAATTGTCTCTTTCAGTTTTTTTAGTTTCGGCACAACTTACTATTTTTAGCATTTTTTCAGGTCCTGAACTTCCGGAGCCGTTTTGAGGCCCTAAACAACGTTTTTTGGGAAAACGTGTTGAGATTGCAACAAGATGATGAGCTTAGTGGAAAGAAGTCACCTTCACTAAGTGGGCTCGCAGGCTTTTTTGGCGCAAAGTCTATTTTTAGACATGTCAATCATATTCTATGAGTTGCAGGATGCTATTTGTGGATGGTTGGTCAAGATGGAAAAATAGATGGACTTCTATTTTTAGACATACTGGGCGGAATCTATTTTTAGATTGCCAGTCTAAAAATAGATATGTTGAATATTATTAGCTCTTAATAATATTTGGACTCTAAACATTATCGTATTCTCTCGGAGCACTTCAGTTAAGTGCACAGATGTGGCACAGGAGCTGACAGAAGGAATTACGCTATTCCTGAGGGTTAAGTGGAGCTATTGCATGGAGACTTCAGTTAGAACTCATGTGACAGAGTTTGGTGGAGTTAGTAGAAGTAGTTAATGGAGTTGTGATCATTTTAACTCAGTTAGACACAGTTGAGCTAGTTTTATCTAGTCTAACTGATTGATACACTAGTGAGAGTGGTGTGAATTAATTATTAATTAATTCACTAATTATTAACTCATTAATCAACTGAAGAATACATCAGACAACTACAGTGCATGGACAGTTTCAGTGGAGACCAGTGGAGAGGTAGGTGAAAGAGAAGTGTGACTATCAGTTGTGACTATACTGGTGCATGAGTTTGCACCACAACACTGTTACCGATGAAATAGGTAACCTGACCTCAAAACGGGAACTCTAGCCCAAAAAGACTCAAAAAACATGAAAAAACACCCCAAAAACAAAAAAAAATGTATTCCAAAATGCACTTGGTTTTTTTTTAAGGTCAAATTTCAACATTTTATAAAATTATGCTAAAAACAAAATTGTTTCTTGAAAAAAGGATTGAAAAAACACCCTCAAAACAAAACCAGTTGACGTTGGAATAACCAAAAAAAAAAATTGTCATATTTTTGACATTTTTAAAAATAGAAATAACATTTTTTAATTTTTAAAATTCAAACATTAAAAAAAACCTAAAATTTAAGAAAATAAATAAATTTAAAAAATAAAAACATTTTAAAGCTTAAAATTTAAAAATATATAGGAATAAAAAAATAAAAATAAAAATTCAAACATTAAAAAAAACCTAAAATTTAATAAAAAATTTAAAAATTAAAAATTTTAAAAATAAAATAGAAATAAAAAAATAAAAATATTAAATTAAAAAGAAAAACAAGTTAAAAAAAAGAAAGAAATTATAAAAATTAAAATATAGAAATTAAATTTAAAAAAGAAAAAGAAAATGTTTATTAAATTAAAAAAATATAAATTAAATTTTAAAATTAAAAATTAAATTTAAAGAAATATATTAAATTTTAATTTAAATATATATATATATATATATATATTGAAATTAAAAATAAAAAAGCGAAAATTAATTTAAATAAGAAAAAGAAAAAAGAAGCTATTAAAAATATTAAATTTAAAAATATATATTAAAGAAACAAATAGATTTTTAAAAAATATATTAGAATTTAAATTATAAAAAATAATATATATATATATATATATATATATATATATATATATATATATATATATATATATATATATATATATATATATATATATATATAATTAAATTAAAAACAAATTAAATTAAAAAAAAAATATTAAATTTTAATAAATAAATGAATAAACAAATAATTTTTGAAATAAAAATTCAATTTTAAAAAAAAAAAAAAAAATTAAAAAACTTTAAAAATCAATTAAAATTGAAAAATTGAAAAAAATAAATAAAATAAAATATATTAAATAAAAAATAAAATAAAAAACAAATTAATTTGAAAATATTAAGTTTAACTTAAATAAATCTAATTTTAAATACACAATTTTAATTGAAATAAAAAAAATATAAAAATTTTATGTAATTAAAAAAATAATAATAAAAAATTAAAAAATTAAAAAAAAAATATTAAATTCAAATAAATAAATAAATAAAATATAAAATTTACTAAATTTTAAAAAATTAAATGGAAAAACTAAACATAAAATTTAATAATAATAATAAAATATGAAATTTTTTTTTTTAAATCAATTAAATAAAAAAAAATACAAAATTTAATAAAAATTATTAACAAAATTTAGAAAAAAAAATTAAAAACAAAAAAATGAATAAGATTTTAAAAAAAAATTAAAAACAAAAAAAAAAAAACAAATTAAATTTCAAATATAAAAATTAAATTAAAAAAAATAATTTTGAATTTTTTGAATTTAAAAAAAAAAATATATATATATATATATTTAAAAAATTAAAAAAATTAAAAATAAAAAAGAATTTTTTGATTGTGGTGGCGCTGCCAACCAGCCTCCCCCCCAGGTGACGATGGATGTCGGTCGCTAGGTGGGAGGCCGATTTCGAGAATCGCCCTCCCGCGGCAGGAGGCCGATTCTCCGGGAACCGCCCTCCCGCGGCGGGAGGCCAATTTTGGGAATCGCCCTGAGGCCGATGCAGGAATCGACGTGGGAAGGCCGGTCGGGAGGAATCGGCCTCCGCGACGGGGCGATTCACAGGGTGGCCTCCCGCGGTGGGAGGAGGGCGATTCCGGAATCGGCTTTGAGGACGCGGGGGATTCTGGAATCGGCCTCGCGTCGGAGGAGGGCGATCCCGGAATCGGCCTCTGCGGCGAGAGGGTGATTTGAGAGTCGGCTGCAATTAGGAATCGACCTTGGGCGGTCCCGGAATTGGCCTTCGGGCGATCGAATCGGCCTCCGTGGGGAGGCGATTCCGGGATCGCGGACGATTCCACGAATGACCGAGGTGATTAGGAATCGGCCTCTCGCCGCTGAGCGATTCTCGTCGACCTCGACGCGGGAGGCGGTCTGGAGATCGACACTCTCGGAGAGCAGTGACAGCACCACCACGATCAAAAAATTCTTTTATTTTTTTATTTTTTTTAATTTTTAATATATTTTTTTTTAATTTGATATTTTTTTTTTTAAATTCAAAAAATTTAAAATTATTTTTTTTTAATTCAAATTTTTTATTTTAAATTTAATTTATTTTAATTTTTTTTTTATTTTTTTTTTTTTTTTTTTTTTTAAATTTAGTATTTTAGATTAATTATTTTTTAAAATTTAAAATTTATTCATTAAATTTATTAAATTTTAATTTAATTTAATTTTTTTTTTAAATCTTTTAGTTTATTTGGTTTTTCATTTTTAAAATTTATAAATTGTTTCATTTTTAAAAAAACAGCAAATTTATGGATATTTGTTTTTTAATTATTTGCACGTGGTTTTTTTCATTTTTTTTGTTTTTTAATGATAGTTTTTTTTATTATAATTCTTTTATTTTAATTTTCTTTTTCAATTTTAAATTTTGTTTTTTTTTTTTTTTTTTTGTTAATTTTAAAATTTGTATTTTTGTTTTCTTCTTATAATTATTTTTTTAATTTAAATTTTTAAATTTATTTTTTTCTTTTTTGTATTTTATTTTTTTGATCTAAATTTTGATTTTGTAATTTAAATTATTTTTAAATTTTCTATTTAAATTTTTTTTTTAATTATATGGATTTTTTTAATAACTTAGAAAAAAATGTTTTTGATGTTTTTTTTTTAATTTTTTTTTGTTAATTTTTGTTTTTTTTCTTTAAATTATATGTTTTTTTTTTCAAATTTTGTCATTTCTTTTGATATAATTTTCGAATATTTTTTTATTTATTTATTTATTTATTTTTGTATAATTTTTTTATTTTTATGAGTTAATTTTGTTTTTTTTTACATTTTTATTGGTTTTTTATATTGTTTTTATAAATTTTTTTTTATCTAAGTTTTGTGTTTTATTACAAACATGAAAATCACCACTAAAAAAAAAAGGTTGATGCTACATCAATGCGTTTCAAAATTAGCATGAAAATCACCTCTCTAAAAAAAAAGTTGGTGCTGCAACAATACGTTTCAAAATTAGTATGAAAATCACTAACATTTTAAAACAAATATTCACACTTCATAAATAAAAATATTAAAGTGTCAAAAATGTGCTAAAAAAAAAAGAGGTGATTCTGCATCACCACTTTTCAAAATCGGGTGCTTTTTATGCTACCAAAAAAAAAGTAGGTAATAGTGCGATTACATATTTCATCGGTAACATTGTTCCACACATTGATGGAGATGCCAATGAGGATTGCGTAGTGCAAGCCAGGTGGATTCGAACTCATTCAGAGCCCATATTCAGCAGGGATTGCATAGTAGAGGCAGGCTAGCAGATGGCAGA
Organism: Pinus albicaulis; assembly: GCA_034641835.2. Taxonomy (NCBI): domain Eukaryota; kingdom Viridiplantae; phylum Streptophyta; class Pinopsida; order Pinales; family Pinaceae; genus Pinus; species Pinus albicaulis. The sequence goes on along the minus strand of JAXQQM020091034.1, from coordinate 9,024 downwards.
GATTGATGCATGGGATTTGCTAGATTGGACCTGATTAGTGTGTAACAATTGGAGAGTATACTAAGAGCTTGTGAGGAGCTTTGTATGATGATTGTTACATGATCTCTATGACATATATTATACAGATAGTTGGGGGTTTTCAGCTTTAAGCTTTCCCATAAATTACTGTGTTCATATGTGTGAATTTTTATGGTTTTAATGTGTGCATGCAATTGATTTAATTTCCGCAAGTAATGATCAATAGTAGAAGAGATTTTGTATTGTGCATGAAGTCAAATAGTGTGTGATCGGGAGAATATCGGATGTATAACGCATTAGTTATATAATTTCTACATGGTATCAGAGCAGTATTGATCATTGGAGCAATTGCAAAGCATTGAAGCTGTTGAGTTTTGTGCTAGTGGAATTTGAATTTGCAGCAGTGTTTTCTTGGTGTCGAAGTTGAGATGTTTTTCAACGGATTGAGATTGGAGTATGCCCTTGAGGGAAACTCGAATGATATTGCATGGAAGGACAAGATGGAGGCGGTGCTGGAGGATAATGGGTTGAAGGAGTTCATAGATGCAGAAATTCCAAAACCTGCTTCTAGCAATGCTGCCGCACTTGACGCATGGCAAAAAGAAAGTAGAAAGACGACAAAATAAGAGGATTAAAATTTGGAGGTGTGATGGATCACATGGTGTCCAGCCTTCATGGTAAAACTTCTCCATTCTTCGGTTGGAAAGCTTTGACGGACTTGTTCCAAAACATGCGACCGAGGAGGAAGTTGACCGAGACAAGCTCGGGAAAATAAAAAAAAAAAATGGAAAGGGCGGTATGCCGTGCCTCAGCAAGTTCGTTCGGTCAAGGATGGTCGGGAAGTGTGGGGGTTACTGTAGATGAAGAGGACTTGGTGAGCTTGTCTCTCCTTGGGCTTCCGAAGATTTGGCATTCCTATGAGGACTCTATCAATGGTCAGGAGAAACTGCTGGGATGGGAGCAACTTTGGTCGGATCTTGTGCAGGAGGAGATAAGGCGGAGTACCGGGGATGGATCTTCATCGAAGAATGAAGATGAAGAAAATTTCACTCTGGCTGCCAAAGCAAGGAAGGGGAAGGGAAATAAAAAATCCTTCTCAATCCGGTGTGAAAGGCAAGAAGCAGGACATGTCCAAGGTGAATTGCTTTCACTGTCACCAACACAGACATTACGCCACTAATTGTCCACAGAAGAAGAAAAATAAGCAGAGCTCTTTGGTCTGCCCGGCTAGAAGCATAGCCTCGCGATTTGAGCTATATTTTCGCTGATCGCATGTCTTTCGGTCTCGTATGATGGGTTCGGTGTGGTTTCTTGGCAGTGGTGCGTCTTTCTATGATCGGGAACTAAATATTTGTTAAATTAAATATGGATGAGAAGGATCTTGGAGTGCACATCGAAGTTGGGCAATGATGGTAGATACGGTCTGGTGGTATCGAGACCATTTCCTTTGAGAGGGAGTCTGGTAAACCTTTCATATTGAAGGATGTCATGCATGTTCCAGGATTGAAGAAGAATCTGATCTCGATGGCCATGTTAGAAGACAAGGGATATGATGTTGTCTTTAGCGAGGGAAAGGCTTTCCTACACAGTAAGGCAACTGGTGAAACCCGGAGGATAGGGGTTTGAGTTAATAACCTTTATCAATTGCAGGTAGATGGATGTGCAGCAATGGCAGGCAAGGCAGAAGGAGTGGTGAGTCGGGATGAGGGCGAGCTATGGCACAGGAGATTGGGCCATCTTCAACATGGTGCTTTGAAAATTTTGCAAAAGATTTCTACTGGGCTTCCCAAGGGTACACTTGCGTAGTCAGATCAGTGCAAGGGATGTACTTTGGGAAAATTTGTGAAAGCCACCTTTCACGAGAAGGATATTCATGCCACGATGATCCTTGAGAGAATTCACACAGACATGTGTGGACCTTTCTCAGTAGCTTCGACAGCAAAGCACAGGTACTATGTGATATTTGTTGATGACTTTTCTCGGAAGTGCTGGATCTTCTTCATGCAGAAGAAGAGCGAGACATACTCAAATTTCTGTGATTTCAAGGCATTGGTGGAGAAAGAGTCGGGGAAGCAGGTGAAGGCTCTTAGGAGTGACAATGGTGGTGAATTCATCTCTGGTGAATTCAAGGACTTTTGCAGTGCAGAAGGAATTCGAAGAGAGCTCATAGCGCCTCATAACCCACAGTAGAATGGGGTCGCAAAGCAAAAGAACAGAACGATCGTGGGTGCTACATGGGCGATTTTGCATGATCAGGGCCTTCCCATACACTTGTAGGCTGAGGCATGAAATACTGTGGTTTATGTGCAAAACCGTTGTCCTCACAGAGTGCTTGGCATGAGTACACCCGAGGAGGTGTTTTCTGGTAAGAAGCTTGATATTTCTCATTTGAAGATTTTTGGTTCACCTGTTTACATTCATGTGACGAAGGATGCTAGGAAGAAGCTGGAGTTGACCGCAGAGGTTGGGATATTTTTGGGGTACACAGAAACACCCCACAACTATCGTGTGTACTTTTCAGACAGTCGGAAGACTGTTGTGCAATGGGATATCAAATTTCATGAGGAGAAAGCCATAAAGTGTTCACTTGAGAGGGAGCTACACTTGCATGCAGATGAGGAGCTATTAGTTCCTAAGGATGAGCCTCGGGATGTGGATCATCCACAAGAGGAGGTTCGTGGAGTGGAAGAAACCACTCATGCAGCGCCAACCATCAGAGGGCGGACGTGCACTATAAAAGCTGAGCGACTGAATCTTGATGCAAAGAATATTGTAGGAGCACCTACATCACAGCGCAGACAGAGACAGTCACCTGACTGATATACTGGATACATGGCTCTGATGAGCAAGTGTATCATGAAAAAGCCATCCTCTTTCTAGGAAGCTGTGGAGGACCCTGCATGGGTAGATGCCATGGTGGAAGAGTATGATTCGATTGTCAGAAACAGTGCATGGGATATTGTCCCAAGGCCGGAAGGGAAATCAGTGGTAGGTTTGAGATGGATCTACAAAGTGAAGCACGCAGCTAACGGGTGCGTCGAGAAGTACAAGGCAATATTTGTTTCCTAGGGCTTCTCACAAATTGAGGGGATCGACTATGAGGGAACCTTTGCACCTGTCGCAAGGTATTCTTCCATACGAAACATCCTAGCTCTCTCACCACAGATGGGGTGGCACATTCATCAGATGGATGTGAAGACTACATTCCTCAACGAAGTGATTGAGGAGGAAGTGTACATAGAGCAGCCTGAAGGTTTCGAGATCTTCAGCAGCGAGTCGCATGTGTGCAGACTCAAAAGAGCGTTGTATGGGTTGAAACAAGCACCTCGTGCTTAGTACACACGGATAGACAGTTATTTCACCGGACTTGGTTTTACCAAGAGCAAGGCGGATCCCAACCTGTACCAGATAGTGGTTGAGGGTAAGTTGTTGATCATTGTACTTTATGTAGATGATTTGATTTTGACCGGTGACGAATAGTTGATACTCTCATGCAAGGCTGATCTTGCAAAAGAGTTTGAGATGAAGGACTTGGGCCTCCTTCATTATTTCCTAGGATTGGAAATTTGGCAACACAGTGATGGACTGTCTGTGTCTCAAGGCGAGTATGCCCGGGAGATACTGGAGAATTTCAACATGCATGGCTGCAAGCCTATCGACACTCCTCTTCCTGGTGGTTGGAGGAAAGAGGATGCTACATCGGCAGAGGTAGTGGATGCCACTGTTTACCGACGGTTGGTGGGGTCACTCATGTATCTGGTTAATACACGACCCGACATATGCTACGCAGTTAACCAGCTTTCACAAGCTATGGTTAATCCTACCAAGCTATTTTGGAAGGCGGGGAAGCATGTATTGAGATATCTCAAAGGCACATCAGGATATGGACTTTGGGACAGATATTCGGATGAGGTGAAGTTGTGTGGCTTCACAGATGTACATTGGGCAGGGAGCCCAACGGACAGAAAGAACACATCTGGAGGGATTTTCAGTATCGGGTCGACAGCGGTTTCTTGGTACAGCAGGAAGAAGAGATTCGTGGCACTCAGTTCAGCGGAGGCAGAGTATATGGCAACGAGTTTGGCTGCATGTGAGGCTATATGGATGAGAAAGATCCTAGTCGGGTTGGTCGGTTCACGCTTAGATCCTACTATGATATGTTGTGATAATCAGAGTTGCATCAAACTCTCGGTTAATCCAGTATTTCATGATAGATCTAAACACATTGACATCCGGTACCATCATATCAGAGATTGTGTGCAGCAGAAGATCATGTTACTTTATTACATTCCTACGGAGGATCAGGATGTTGATATCTTGATGAAGGTGCTCACCAGGAGCAAATTCGAATACCATAGAGGCAAGATCGGGGTGGCAGATAATCCCTATCTTGTTGAGAGGGAGTGTTGAGATTGCAACAAGATGATGAGCTTAGTGGAAAGAATTCGCCTTCACTAAGTGGGCCCACAGGCTATTTTTGGTGCAAAGTCTATTTTTAGACTATGTCTATTTTTAGACATGTCGATCAATGTATTCTATGAGTTGCAGGATGCTATTTGTGGATGGTTAGTCAAGTTGGAAAAATAGATGGACTTCTATTTTTAGACATACTGGGCGGAATCTATTTTTAGATTGCCAGTCTAAAAATAGATATGTCGAATATTATCAGCTCTTAATAATATTTGGACTCTAAACATTATCTTATTCTCTTGGGCACTTCAGGCCAAAATTGCTAAAATGTAACACGGTGACGGAGAAGGAATTACGCTATTCCTAAGGGTTAAGTGGAGCTAATGCATGGAGGACTTCAGTTAGAACTCATGTGACAGAGTTTGGTGGAGTTGGAGAAGTAGTTGGTGGAGTTGTATTTAGTTTAACTCAGTTAGACTCAGTTGAGCTAGTTGTATCTAGTCTAGCTGATTGATACAATTAGTGAGAGTGGTGTGAATTAATTATTAATTAATTCACTAATTATTAACTCATAAATCAACTAAAGAATACATCAGTTAACTGCAGTGCATGGACAGTTTCAGTGGAGACCAGTGGAGAGGTAGGTGAAAGAGCAGTGTGACTATCAGTTGTGACTATACTGGTGCATGAGTTTGCACCACACATTGATGGAGATGCCAATGAGGATTGCGCAGTGCAAGCCAGGTGGATTCAAACTCATTCAGAGCCCATATTCAGCAGGAATTGCGCAGTAGAGGTAGGCTAGCAGGTGGTAGAGATTGATGCATGTGATTTTCTAGATCGGACCTGAATAGTGTGTAGCAATTGGAGATTGTACTAAGAGCTTGTGAGGAGCTTTGTATGATGATTGTTACATGATATCTATGACATATAATATACATATAGTTGGGGGTTTTCAGCTTTAAGCTTTCCCATAAATTACTGTGTTCATATGTGTGAATTTTTATAGTTTTACAATATTATTATGATTGATTTAATTTCATAGTAATGATCAATAGTAGAAAGTTATGTATTGTGCATGAAGTCAAATAGTGTGTGATAAGATCTGGGATGCTGCGCATTGATTGTAATTACAAAACGAGGAGCAACATGGGTCCATGGATCACTCCAAAAATTTGTAGTCCTCGGATAGATCTTTCTAACGAGGTATGGTAAACGTCAAGCAATCGGATGCCAAGTTACGTCCCGGGGTTGAAACATAATTTACTAAGCAGAGGCCCATAGTTTTGGCACTTCATCTCCTAGGGTTAGGGTTTTGTTCTTAGGATTTCTCATTGTTTCTAAATAATAAATAGGCCCTCGAGCCTCATTGTAACTCAGTTCAGAGGCCTGTAGCCGCCACATCTCTTCCCAGAAATAGCTACCAGCGCCCTATCTAGTCTTATTTCCATTATGTCTGTAAGCAAATTTCAGTTCTTCGATATTAATGAAATGAAGTGTTATCTCCGCTGCATCTTTATATTTATGGTTATATGTTTATTCTGTTGCGTTCTTGCATAAATCCGGATCAGTGGTACAAAGCAGTGTTCTTTTTCTCTATATTTATTTGCATGTCCCCAACGAGGTCGAGGTATAAGGAGTTAGGGCTCGATCTAGTAGAATCTTTGCAAGATCAGCCTCGCAAAACCCGACGGACGCCCATGGGGGACGAAAAGAAATATGAGGGAGCAGGAGATCCTATCAAAATATTGCTCGAGGAGGCCCTCGAAAAACAAAGGAACACGATGATGGATAACATTGCCTAGATCCTTCAACGGTTGCCCACCGGTGGCGCATCTACATCCAGCAACCACTCTGGAGGTGTGACTCCTTTTAAGGTAAAAGTAAATTTTGACATTCCCATATTTGAGGGTCAAATAGATGCAGATGTCGTAGATAGATGGTTGAATCTATTAAAAGGATATTTCTTGGTTCATGACTTTTCAGATAGGGAGAAGATTATTTTTTCACTCCTCAAAGTTGCCCCCCATGTCAAGGACTGGTGGGAAACCCACTGTGAGAAAAAGGACGAGATAGAACCCTCTTTATTCTCGACCGTACCCACTTGGAATTCTTTCCGAGACACCATCAAGGAACAATACTATCCCGTGGGGAGCTATGAGGACAAGTACATGCAATGGACCACGTTGCGACAACAAAGGGATCAAGATGTGCATGAGCTGACGAATCTGTTCCATAACCTGCGCACCAAGTTAGGTATCAAAGATTCAGAGAAACATCTGGTGCTAAAGTATTTCAGTTGTCTACACAGATACATTCAGGAGGAAATGGAGTTCCTTGACATCTCCTCGCTTGGTACGGCATACCGGTATGCTTCCAAGATTGAGCAGAAATTCAAGAAGAAGAAGCGAGACTTTGGATCTGCAAATCAAAAGCAAAGGAAAGGTGCTCCCAAACCGCAGAACAAAGGACAGAGCCAAGGCATGGAGACTCAAGACAACCTGTCAAATCCACAAGCAAAGAGCAACACCGCAAAGCCAAAGAAGGACACGGGAAAGTGGTGTTAGTTCCATAAGAGCTCCACTCACAACACAAGTGAGTGTCGGGCCAAGCAGTCGCTGGTGGCCGAGATGAGGGCTTCTGAGTCAGATGCATGCTCCGACTCTAAATCAGAACCTGACAAGGGGAATGACAAAGGGAAACAAATTATTGATGCGGAGCCCAACGCCATTGTTACCACTACGAAGATCCAGAAGGAGGAACCGGAAGATCCAGAGGAGGAGGAACGTCTCTTCCACTCCCAAATGTGGGTAAAGGGCTCCCCGGTACAGTTCATTATTGACAATGGGAGCCAAAAGAACCTCATTTCAGCAGACGCCGTGAAGAGGTTGGGCTTGTCGACCATAGCTCACCCACATCCATACACCATTAGGTGGCTTCACCAAGGACGAGATCTCCGCGTCAGCCAGCAGTGTCGCCTTCCCTATAGCATCAAGCCCTTCACGGATGAGGTATTATGTGGCGTTTCTCTAATTGATGTTTCTGATGTATTATTAGGACAACCATACTTGTGGAAGCATCATGTTGTGTATTAGTCTCGACCTCGCGCTGTTATTGTTACTTTGGGAAATAATTTGTGGGGATACCGGAAAATTTGAATGTCTCTTTAGTTCTTGCAAAACAATGCAATAAGCTCATTTCAGCAAAATTCGTTTTCGATGATACGGGAGCATAGCGACCTCGGACGGGCTCCTGCGCATGACAATAAAAAATGGATAGGTTGTGAAGTGCGGGACATATTCACCTCACCCACGGGGGGTTCTCTCTGCCTTTATCGGTCCAAGCACCGATTGATGCGACCCCGAGGGTCTTAACCCGGCTACCCAATGGTTCGATCTATCGGTGCTCTAAATTAAGAGAAACGATAGAAAACGAAACAGAATCGAGGCACTACGAAGGTCACCTCCCGGAAACCATGTTCATCGCCTGTGGGGCTTGGAGTACGTGTTGGACCAAAAGGATAGATTTCGTGGAGACTGCGTGACTATCGAGGGCGTTGAACAAGATCATGCGGAATAGTGCCGATCACAATTGATGACCTTTTGGACCAACTCAAAGGTGGGAAATATTTCAGCAAGATCGACTTGAAGTCTGGGCATCACCATGTACCAATTGAACCCTCCGATGAGTGGAAGACTTCCTTCAAAGCCAAGGAAGGCCTTTTCAAATGGCTGGTCATGCCTTTCGAGTTGAAGAATGCTCTTGCAACCTTCATGAGGTTGATGGACGACATATTTTAGCCATTCACCAACTCATTTGTAGTGGTGTACTTGGATGACATTATGATCTTCAGCCAGACTTTAGCAAAACACATTCTTGTCAGGCAAGTCCTCCAAGCTCTTTGCGGCAACACAAATTATTTGCAATTTGGAGAAGTGCACTTTTGGCATGACTCAGGTTCAATATCTGGGATACATTATTGATGAAAGGGGGGTGCATGTGGATCCAGCCCAGATCCAAGTCATTCGGGATTGGCCGGGTCCCAACCACTATAACGGAGCTTGGGCACCAGGTCTTGCTAATTTCTCGTGAGTTTGTGTTGCAGGATTCTCTCCTTGTCATGGCCCTTGAGTCAAGTCAAGAGGAGGAGCGAGCAAGGTGCGAGTTGGAACCTCAATAGAAGGCGTTCACAGAACTGAAAAACCGCCTCTGTTCTGCCCCAGTGCTCACTTTACCAGACTTGCAACAGCCATTTGAGATCGAGGCAGATGCCTCTGACTATGCTATTGGGGCAGTTCTTACTCAACAGGGACATCCAGTGGCATTTCACAGTGAGACATTGTCTGACACAGTTCACAAGTATCCCACTTATGACAAAGAAATGTATTCCATTGTGCAAGCTTGTCGACAATGGAAGCATTACATTTTGGGGAAGGAAACAATCATCCACACAGACCACCGGCCCCTGCAGTTCATACAGACATAAGGGAAGTTGCAGAATGATCGCCATCAGAAGTGGTCCACATATCTGCAACAGTTTCATTTGAACATCAAGTACAAGAAGGGTAGCACCAATAATGTTGCAGACTGCCTCAG
>JAXQQM020067212.1:0-74169 GCA_034641835.2 Pinus albicaulis | reverse complement strand
AGTTGAAAATAATTAATATTATTTTATATTAATGGAGAAATGGTTACACAAGTTGTAACGTATCTCCTTAGTTTAGGATTAGTTCCTACAATTTAGGAGTTTGTTTCCAACTTCCTAATTCCTAGTGTTGTACTTAATGATGTAATTCCTCATTCATGAATGTAGAGTAAACTCTGAATGTTCTCTCAGTTTGAGTGCAGTCTCCAGGTGCAGTACTCACCTGTGAGCTGCAACTCCTTCTTTTCATTTCAGTGTCATTTTTATCTTGGTATCAGAGCTCAGAGTAGGGACAGCCTTTTTTTTTTAGGATGCATCATTGATTACAGAACTGTAGTGGCGGAAGCGCTTACAGAAGTTTTTTTTCGTAGATTCAGGTGGACTGCAGTAACACCTGAAGGATAGGTCTTAGATGACTGATCATCTCTGAGCAGAAGAAAAGGTCGGCGCGGATTTTTTGTGAACAGTCGCGCCATTGGCGCGGTTTTAATGCGAACAGTCGCGCCAACGCGCCAAAATTCGCGGGTGGCGCGGAGGTACACGCGAAAAGCGCGCCAGGGCTGGTGACTCGCGCGGATTTTGATTTCGGAGCATTTTGGCGCGGCTTCTTCGCATTGGAGAAGCGCCAGGGCTGGTGCTTGTGCGCATTTTGGCGCGGATTTTTCGCATCAAAGCGCGCCAGGGCTGGTACTCGGATTTCGGCGCGGATTTTTCGAATCAGAGAAGCGTCAGCCTCTTTCTCTTTGGGAAGGTCTGCAATTTTTTTTTTCAGACGGCCTCGGCTCGTGGTGGCACATCAGTTCCGACCGCCTTGCAGGCGTGACGCACTTGCCCGGTGGTGGCACATTGAAGTTCCGAATTCGCCCGGTGGTGGCAGATCGGACTTGCCCGGTGGTGGCGCATTGAAGTTCCGAATTCGCCCGGTGGTGGCAGATCGGACTTGCCCGGTGGTGGCGCATTGAAGTTCCTGATTTGCTCAGTGGCAGCAGATCGAACTTGCCCGGTGGTGGCGCATTGAAGCTCCTGATTTGCTCGGAGGCAGCAGATCGGTTTTGCCCGGTGGTGGCACATTGAAGGTACAAATTTTGTTTGGAAAAACAGTGTTCAGGATCTGGTATGTGGTAATATTTTTTTTAGTGTGTCCTGCAATTATTCAGTTGATTTATTCATCAGAGGATCAGATATTTTTTTATCAATCCAATATGAATAACAGTATAGAATCGTATCTCCACGAGTCTGGAAAACTCGATGGATCGAATTTCTCCAACTGGAAATTCAAGATACAGACTTTACTTGAAAGCGCAAATGCATGGTCGATCGTTACAGGAAGTGAGCTGAGACCAGGATCAGCTGCACAAGAACAAGACTGGGATAAAAGGGAGACAAAAGCAAAGGTCATATTGAAGATGTCCGTCAAGGACAATATTATCCCACATATTAGAGACTGTAAATCGGCCGCTGACATTTGGACAATGATTAAAAACCTATACCAGACACAGAATACAAACCGTGTCTTGTCACTCAAAGGCAAGCTGTTTGCGATGAAGATGGGGGAGAATGAGTCCGCTGCTGGATTCATTGCGAGAGTCAAAGACCTGAAGGACAGATTGGGAGATATCGGAGAGAAAGTTTCCGATTCAGATCTGGTCACGATCACATTGAATGGAATGACAGATGAATATCAGATGTTCATCACAGGGTTGGCAGCAAGGGAGAAAGCCCCTACGTTTGAAGAGTTGACAGGGATTCTGCTACAAGAAGAAGAGCGACGACAAAATCTGAAATCACAGAGCAATGACCTTGCTCTGATGGCGAAAAGGCGACAATACAGAGGGAAGAAGCCACAGCAGCAACAACAACCACAGCAACAGCAGAAAGGAGCCAACACATTTCAGAAGAGACCGTTTAAAGGTATGTCTGCTAATAATTTTCCCAGCAAGAAATGTTTTTACTGTGGAAAACCTGGTCATGAGATTAAAGATTGTTATAAGAGGCAGGCAGACGAAGGAAGAAACAAACAGAGAAAACATAAGGGGTACTTTGTTGAGGAAGAAGAGGACCATAGCCACGAACTTCGACTATTTACAGCCGATTGTGCCCTTTCAGCTTCAAAGGGAGATGAGGACGACATATGGTATGTCGACTCTGGCGCATCCTCACATATGACTGGTAAGAAGGACTGGTTTGAATGTCTTGAAGAAACTTCATGTGGGTCGAAAATTTATTTAGGGGATGATAGTGGATATGAGATCAAAGGATATGGTGACATTCCGGTAAAATTACCTAGCGGTAACATTAGACACCTTAAAAATGTATTATATGTGCCCGGAATTAAGAAAAATTTGATCTCTGTCTCAATGATTACTGATCAGGACATGCAAGTTCAATTCTTTAAGACTAACTGTGTCATAAAGGATAGCCAGATGGAAACAGTTGCAACAGGAGTGCGCGTTGGGAGCTTGTACAGATTAGACGTGAAAAGTATGACAAAGCAAGCAATGGTTGCAACTGGATCGACAGCTGAAGATCTCTGGCATCAGAGATTTGGCCATCTTAATCTGCAAGACCTCATCTTACTTCAGAGAAAAGGTATGGTTGATGGACTCCCTGTTTTCCATAATGTTAAGTTGGATTGTGATGGATGTGCATTAGGGAAAATGCATAGAGAAGAGTTCCCTTTGCATGTTAATGGAAAAGAAAGAGATGTATTAGAACTGGTGCATACAGATATATGCGGACCTATGCAGACTAGGTCATTAGGAGGTGCATATTACTTTCTCTTATTTACAGATGATTCCACTAGGTTTTCTTGGATATACTTTCTGAGTAAAAAGAGTCAGACTTTTCAGTATTTTAAAGAGTTTAAATCTATGGTAGAAAACCAGACAGGAAAAAGGATAAAAATTCTCCGCTCAGATCAAGGGGGAGAATACAGGTTGGGAGAATTCATGAATTTCTGCAAGCAACATGGGATTATTCAACAGTTCACAGTGCCCCACACTCCTCAGCAGAATGGAGTGGCAGAGCGAAAGAACAGAACCCTTGTGGAGTGCGCAAGGAGCATGCTTCAAGGTAAGGGTCTTTCAAATGGTTTTTGGGCAGAAGCTATTAACACTGCTGTCTACTTAAAGAATAGGAGTCCTACTAAATGTCTAGGCTTCAAAACCCCTTTTGAAGCATTATTTGGATTCAAACCAGCAGTGAGTCATTTAAGAATATTTGGGTCAAAAGCTTATGCTCATATACCTAAGGCAGATAGGAAGAAGTTAGATCCAAAAGCCTTGAAATGTATCTTTGTTGGATATGGCACTGAGTTCAAGGCATATAAGTTATTTAATCCCGTGACTCATAAGGTTTTTGCAAGCAGAGATGTCATATTTCATGAACAGGTTGAAGAAGGAAAGGATGACTCTAACAGTGATTGGCACATTCCATTGCTAATGGAAGAAAACAGTGAGGATGATGAAGTGCAGGAGCAGAAACAAGAAGAAGAAGTAACAGGTAATGTAAGCAATGATGCAAGCCCGGAGAAGGCTGAAATAGACAGATTTGAGGTAAGTCCCCTACCAAGGAGATCAAGTAGGAAGACTCAATTACCATCCAGATTGAAAGACTATGCATTAATGACAAACATTTTAAACATTGTAGAACCTGCAAATTATGAAGAAGCAAGTAAATCTGATGCATGGAGGGCTGCAATGTATGAGGAAATAGAATCAATAAACAGAAACCATACTTGGGATTTGGTTGAATTTCCTGAAGGTAAAACCCCCATAGGATGCAAATGGTTGTACAAACCTAAAATAAATGCAGATGGGAGTATAGAAAAACTTAAAGCTAGACTGGTAGCAAAGGGTTACTCACAGCAAGAGGGAATAGATTTCGATGACACCTTTGCTCCTGTAGCCAAATTAAACACCATTAGAATGCTAATTTCCTTAGCAACAAAAAATAAATGGCAGCTACACCAGCTAGATGTTAAGTCTGCATTTCTGAATGGTGACTTGAAAGAAGAAATTTATTTAGTTCAGCCTGAAGGTTTTGTGAAAAAGGGGCAGGAACATCTTGTGTGTAAATTGAAAAAGGCACTTTATGGTTTAAAACAAGCACCCAGGTCGTGGTATGAGAAGATTGACTCATTTTTTGTACAACATGGCTTTCATAGGAGCTTGAATGATCCAAATCTGTATACCAAGTTCAATAAACAGAGGCAAATTATTTTGATTTCTTTGTATGTAGATGATATGATCATAACAGGGGATGCTAACAATCTGATCAAAGAAATCAAACAACAGATGTCACAAGTGTTTGAGATGAAAGATCTCGGAAATCTACATTACTGCTTGGGATTGGAGGTATGGAAAGATTCTGGACAGACTTTTCTTACACAAGGGAAGTATGCCAGAAGCTTGCTGGAAAGGTTTAGAATGGAGCAGTGCAGATCAGCAGCAACACCATTGCAACAGAACTTAAAGTTGAGCAGTGACGATGGTACTAAAGAGGTGGATGCCACTATGTATAGACAGCTAGTTGGCAGTTTGATATATCTCACTACAACTAGACCAGATTTGGCATACTCTGTTAGTATGTTGAGTCAGTTCATGTCGAAACCACTCGAAAGTCACTGGGTCGCAGCAAAAAGTGTGTTGAGGTATCTTAGTGGTACTAGTAATTATGGTATTTTGTACACTGACAATTCTGATGTTACTCTAGCAGGTTTTTCAGATTCAGATTGGGCAGGTAACTTGGATGATCGAAGATCTATCACAGTTTACGCTTTTAGCATTGGATCCGAGGTCATAGCATGGAGCAGCAAAAAGCAAAGCACTGTAGCCTTATCTTCATGTGAAGCTGAGTACCAAGCATTGTGTGCAGCCACATGTGAAGCTATCTGGTTGAGAAGACTTCTCAACGATGCAGGAGAAGAACAGAAAGAATCAACTATCATTAAAACTGACAACCAGAGTACCATCAAGCTAGCATACAATCCAATTTTTCATAAAAATACCAAGCACATCGACACTCAGTTCCATTTTGTTCGAGAGAAACTACAGTCAAAAGAGATACTTGTTGAATATTGTAAAACTAGTGACAATATGGCTGATATATTTACTAAGCCTCTTGGGCGTGTAAAGTTTGAATTGTTTAGCAGGATGCTAGGAGTTCAGGATAATCCTTTCTCCATTAAGGGGGGGAGTTGAAAATAATTAATATTATTTTATATTAATGGAGAAATGGTTACACAAGTTGTAACGTATCTCCTTAGTTTAGGATTAGTTCCTACAATTTAGGAGTTTGTTTGCAACTTCCTAATTCCTAGTGTTGTACTTAATGATGTAATGCATCATTCATGAAGCAGAGTAAACTCAGAGTGTTCTCTCTGTTTGAGTGCAGTCTCCAGGTGCAGTACTCACCTGTGAGCTGCAACTCCTTCTTTTCATTTCAGAATCAACTACTGATGTTCTCAGTTTGAGTCTTGTTCTCGAATGCGAGTACTCATATGAGCTTTTGCTCCTTCTTTCATTTAGTGTCATTTTTATCTAGATTTTATTTTATTTATTTAAGAATAATGTTTGAAACAAATTATATATATATATATATATATATATATATATATATATATATATATATATAATTCGAGTTGTTTTTAATGTGATTTTTTGAAAAGTTTTTTGATTTATTTTTCAGATCTAATTTGGGAGAAATTCATTGAAATCACAAGTTTGATGGGTAAAATATGCACAATCTAAGTTCCCTACGGTTTTTCACAATGCCCAATCCATATACAGTTTAAATAAAACAAATCAAGGTTTCACCTCAAATTTAAATAGTTTAAATAAAACAAATCAATATTTCACCTCTAATTTTTTGGACAGATTCAGATAAAAAAACTACTAAAAATCCGAAAAATCATATTAAAAACAACTCCTTATTTATTATAATAAATATATCATTTCTCAATTCAAATATATGTGTAAACATCTATTATAATTTATAATTACTAATATGTCCCGTAAGTAAGTGAGAAAAAAATTCAAATTAGGTCAAATTAATTAATTGTATTATAATTTATAATTATTAACATGTCCAGTAAGTAAGTGGGAATAAAATTCAAATTAGGTCAAATTAATTAACTGTTTTATGTTTTATGAGGAAGCGGAACAAAATCCAAAGTAGGTTAAATTTATTAACTTGTTTTGCAATTAAGTGAGAACAAAATTCAAATTAAACTGTTTTTAAATGTTTTGAAAAAAAGAAGTGGGAACAAAATTCAAATTAAATCAAATTTATTAACTTGTTTTACAAAAAGCTATAACAAAAATCTAAACTAACTCAAATCTATTAATTATTTTTTGCAAAGAAGCGGGAAGAAAATTTAAATTAGCTCAAATTTATTAACTCTAACTCAAATCTATTAATTTTTTTTTTTTTTCAAAGAAGCGGGAAGAAAATTTAAATTAGGTCAAATTTATTAACTCGTCTTTTAATAATTTTAAGAAAGCGGAACAAAATTTAGCTTTGACCCTTTTCTTGGTATTGTTTTTTTCTCTTTCATATTCATTATTACGTTCAAAAGTGTATTTTTATTCAAGTGGATAGGTAAAGTATATTACAAAGAGAAATTTGGTTTTTTTTTTTTTAAATAAGATTGAAAATAAAATAAATTAATATATATATATATATATAATTAATATTATATTATATGATATGATATGATATGATATATATATATATATATAAATAAATATATATATATATATATAATTAATATTATATTATATGATATGATATGATATGATATGGTATTAAACATATCATTTTTCAATTAAATATGTGTAAACATTATTATAATTATTAACATGTAAATCATTTTAATCAATATTTATGATTAATATATGTTATTTGTACTTATTGCATGTAAAATTTCATTGTTTTATTAAAATAAACATGTATTATTTGTCATATATAATATCTCATCTTATACATAATAATTAATAAAATTTTGGGTCTACTATATGTCTTCTTTTTGGTTGGGTATTATGAAAAATTACTTGAAATTTTGATTACTCATTTTTCAGAGATTTCACATTACTTTGAACACCAATTAAAATGCCTCTAACATTTATTTTCAATATAAATAAACATGTACTATGTATAAATATGTATGAAGATGATTTTAAATTAGCTAAAGCACTATTCATTATTAAAATGTTATGTTTATTTATTAGATTCAATAATTCATTTTTCCATTTAAATAAATGTATAACACATGTTATAAATAGTTTATCTTATCACCATGAATTGAACATATATGCATTGATAGAGATGCATGGTACAAATATCCCAAATGTTTATTTGGAAATGATGACAAAATCAACCACTTGTGTGCAAGAAAAAATGATTAATAATAACTAATCATTAACATATGGTGAATATAAAAAAGTATGAAGAAACAAAACATAAATGGAGGCAAATAGAGGAAATCATGAGGAGACATAGGTTGGAGAGATTGTCCACATTCAAGAGTATTTACACTGAAAGTTGTTTTGAAGCAATATGTCAATTGATGCAAATGAATATGAGGTGTCATGTTTACTATGTATAATTGCACATAATTTTTTCAATTCAATCATGCACAATGATTCATTTGAATTTAAATACATAGAAAAATACATGAACGAAAATGAAATTTCCATAATTTCCTGTAATATTATTATTTTTTTAACTAGAAAGAGTATATATTTTGTATTAAAGCACGCCCGCTCACAATCAAAATGCAGATATTTTTACATAAAAAACTGAGTATTTCATTGGCTACAGATATTACATTTGGGCCAACTCTTATGCGAGTTTTTTTACCAGCAATCACATTATCACAATTCAACAATATTTTCCTGCTACTAAAAATTACAGAACTATTATAGGAGATATATACAGGTATGATTGGACATATTAAAAAAAATAGAGGGTGTCAAAGGGGTGTTTATTCATCCTTTGGAGTTGGAGAGTTGAGGTTCAGTGGCTTGGCCACCTCCTCCTCCTTCTTGGACTTGTCTACAAACTTTAGCATCAGCCCATCAATCTTGAGCTCAAGGGCTTCAAATTTGTCTTCGAGCCTTTATATTTTCTCTTTTTCCTCAAGTTGACGCTCCTCGATCTCAATGGAATCCTTGTGGTGCTTATTCACATATATTTTGTCACAACCACGTACAACATTTACTACAGTTATTATTATTTTTTTAATATTATAAGCAGATACACATCTCTTTATACTAAGATAAATAAACAATTACATAATATATTCCAAAATTTAGCAAATCATCTGCAACATATATATACAAGTATAGCCTTAATTTCACAGTATTAACCCTTATGAAAATATCAACTTAACTATACAGTACTACCACCATTAACTACTGTACAAGGTGGCGCCTTGCATATACATAACAAATCCATATGGTCATTTCCACATTACTATTTAAGACCACATTCTATTTGTTCGTATACCATGTAACCAAGGTCATTGCACTTAATTAAAAATGGATTCATACTTCTGTACATGTCTTAATTTTGTGAACCGTATACTGTGCGCATAATTAAAAGAGGATCTTACAGCAAGCTTGGTATTGATTCGTATTTAAAACAATATTAAACTCAGGCGTCCTCGCATCACTTATTAATGGTATGATAAACATAAACATTGAGTTAATCCGTCGGATGACTTTACCTGCAAACGTATCTTCTATATACAAGTTCACACTCTAAAGGAAATTCATTGCCCTGCCACTTGGTACAACGACCGTCATTCCGGTGCACAGATGTCGCCCTTCGGGTATCGATGATTCAATGAATCGGTGCGGATAACCTTGCCGCGTAAACTTGCCTTGGTTTTCACAGATTTTTACGAGGGAAAGAAAACGCCGAAGGCAATTCCGTCTGCTGACTTCATTTATTCGGACTGTTCTCTGCTCCTGGCGCTCTGCTAGCTCTCGGCGCACTCCAGATTGCATGGTCCAGTAGGTGCGCGTCTTGCAGTCATCTCCTTGTTGTATCTCCAGTTGCAGAGCTATATGTATTCCTTGCGATCTTGGAATGTCTTACAAAACTTCTGGGAATGGTTTTCGTTCTATAGGGTTTGTCCTTGACATCATTGCGCGAGCGAATGCTTCAACTCGCCTCTCGGCTCTGGAAAAACCTTGCTTGTTACCTTGCAGGTATGCCCGCCCTACATATTAGTTTAAGTTGCTAAAGTTTTCGTTTATAGAGAAATTGTTAAGTTCAACTTCAGTTTCATTAATTCCTCGATTTTCCTTCCTGTAGATGGAGAGTTTATTCGGTTCAATCTTCTATCCCAGGTAAGTTCCGGAATAACCCTTCTACGATATTATATTTCAGTCTTTAAGAGTTCTCTTCTAACAGTTTTCCGCTCGTCTTCTTGCATGTGAGATGTCAGGTTTCACTTCTTTCAACCGGGCAAAGTCTTGCCTTCCCCCTGGCGACTAACTTGCTTAATCACGCAATAAACAGGTACCCTGCCGCTAACAATTTGTATGGAATCGTGGCGTGTACTCCGGCTAAAGTTTTCATTTGGTCTTTCAGGCTTTAGCACTAAGCAATATCTTTACAAAGAACTAGTTGTAACTCCAGTGTAAGATAAGAATGCGGGATAATGCATTTGTTACAAGAACAATGTATGCGTAGCAAGTATGTGTAATTTTCTTGCCTACGGGCAGTTACTTACTTCCTGTGACCGGTTGAATTAAACATTTCTATTCAAGTACAGCCTACTTCTTGATTTGGGCTTTTGTTTTGAGAATGTATTCGCAGTAATAACCAATATGAAGTTTATATTGTTAACGCCCCTTCTCCCTGGGGTTTATGCTTCTGACACGGTTAAATCCTTGGTTATTTCTCTTCAGTTAATTGTATGCGTTCAAGATTTGCAACAGGGCGAATGTTATCTTTCTTCGTCTTTCTTTTGTTGTGCTTGGAAGTAGTAACTCCTGTAGAATTATTTCGTTTTACTGCTACATGAAATGACAGCTATCCGAACCTTGTTATGTCTTGTTCTTGGCACCAGCCGCCATCTTGGGCCGCGTAAAGGTTTCAAAGAATGAACCGGCATGGGTAGGGTTTATCCCAAACCCTGTTCCGTAAGTTCGGTGCAGAGTTCTTGATTCTGTCTAAAGGGTTTGGATGTTCTCTACTTTTTACTAAAAGTTTATTTAACTGAATTCTACTTTTGGTCTAGAATCTACAATATGCATGTTTAGTTAACTCTTCATCATTTCGGTGGCTATCTACTCCTGAAATGATTATTGTTCTTGGAAAAGTTTTTCACCTAGGTTCTAAGTATCAGGCTCCCTGTACATAAATCATTCAAGGTCGATTTTAAAACAGGAGCTTAATCCATTTTGCAAGATTCTAATGTCTGTCTTAGATATGTTCTGTTCATGTTGTATTTTTACAGTAACTACTGCTACAAAAACTTCATAACCTGATATTCTATTCTGTCTCAGAATTCTTAAGTATGAACATATAATACCATTACATCGAAACTAATACAATCTATTTACTGATGCGTATTGATATAAACCGTGCAGTTTCTTCTGTCATACATCAATTCCTATTTTGACAATGCATTCATCTAGCAGAGTTTACTGTCACACAACTTTCCCTGTAACATATAATGAAATATATATATATATATATATATATATATATATATATATATATATATATATATAGCAGTCTAGCTGTCTCATTATATTTCCTAACACTTCAATTTAAATCTTTCTTGAGTACTTATCTGTAGGAACTGTTGCTCTAAAATTGTGGTCCTCCCAACCATTCAAGGGAGGCATTCACGTCCTCCGCTTGCCCCCTAGCTCCAGAACTTCAGTTGGCACCACGGGAACAGTGGAAATTCTGTTGTGACCTCTGGACGGCCAATCCAGCCACAGACAGACAACCTGGATACAAGGTTGCAGAAGTTATTCTCAACTGTCCTTTTTCCACAGCTCTAGAGAATCCTTCACCTTACTCTTTCCAGTGAATAGAAAAACAAAACCCCTAATCGTCCCCTGGGATTTCTTTTTATCCCTGGAGGTTAGGTAACTGTCCTCTAACTGTTCCCAAGTAACCAACTTCTATTCTTAGACACTTTACCAGCAGTTAAAGAGATTCATTTCCTTTTACCAACTCAGTAACAAAATGGTGTTTCTTGTTTAGTTTCTTTTCAAAATAAAAGTACACATATAATAAAAATCAATAAATTGTATTTTAACCAAATTCATGCTAATTAGGCTCTAAACGAGGCTGTCACATCTTCCTCCCCTGGAAGTAACACCGTCCTCGGTGTTTCAGCCCAGGTCCACAAAGAGCTCCGGGTATGCTTCCCGTACAAAATTTTCATCTTCCCAAGTCACTTCGTCAAGTCCAAAGTGCTTCCATTGCACTTTCACCTGAGTAATTATTCTTTTTCGGAGTTCAATTTCCTTACGATCAAGTATGCATAGCGGCTCTACCAGAAACTCTCCGTCCGGTTCTAGCTGAAAAGTAGCAACAGGATTATCAATTAGTAATTTCAAATTTGATTCAAACTTTCGCTAGGATTTTATTTCCTTTCTTTCTTCCTACCTGAATGTTTTGCCATTGAATTACATGTTTTTCATCATGCACATATCGCTTTAACAAAGATACATGGAACACATTGTGCACTTTAATGTGACTAGGCAAAGCCAGTCTATAGGCTACTGGTCCCACCCTTTCCAGAATTTGGAAGGGTCCACAGTAACGAGGAGCTAACTTGGCGCAAGAAGTCCACCTTAAGGTACTTCTTTTAGGCTTAATCCTGACATACACGTGATCACCCACTCCGAATTCGCGATAAGACCTCTTCTTATCTGTAAATACCTTTTTTCGGTCCTGCGCGGCCTTCAAATTTTGCCTTATTCTTTTTACTTCAGCTTCTAGCTCAGCCAACATTTCTGGTCCCAACATTAGTTTCGTCTCCGGACTGCTCCAATTAATTTGTGTACGACATTGTTGTCCATATAACGCTTCAAAGGGGCTCATTCTTAGTGACTCCTGATATCCATTATTATATGCAAACTCCACTAAGTGCAGATAATCTTCCCACTTACTTGGCTGCCACATTACATACATGCGCAGCATATCCTCCAAGACTTGGTTTACCCGCTCTGTCTGCCCATCAGTTTGAGGGTGATAGGCAGTACTAAAGTGTATCTGGGTACCCAAACCCGAGAACAGGGTTTTCCAAAATGTAGAGGTAAATTTAACATTCCGAGCTGAAATCATAGTCTTAGGTATACCATGCAACCTAAAGATCTCCCTCATAAATATGTCTGCAATCTGCAGGGTTTTGTAAGTGGATTGCACAGGTATGAAATGGGCAAACTTACTCAATCTGTCCACCACTACCATGATTGAATCATTCTGCTTCCTTGTTCGAGGTAAGCCTGTAATGAAGTCTAAAGAGATCACTTCCCATTTCCATTCCGGTATGGGTATGGGCTGCAACAGTCCTGCTGGGTGTCGATGCTCCACTTTAACTTGTTGGCATTCTAAACACTTGCTTAAATATTCCGCAATGCTTTTGCGCATACCTGGCCAATAATATGTCTTTCTAATTGCCGTAAGCATCTTTTGGTAACCGAGATGGCCAGCATAGTTGCTACGATGATGCTCGTCCAGGATTAACTCTTGGAGGCTTGCACAGTTAGGGACATAGATTCTCCCGCGAAATGTTAACATTTGTTCTTCGTTGCTGTCATACTCAGAAGGCTTGCCTTGCTCCTTATCATCTCTCATCTGCTGTCATAAAAATTGGTATTCTGGGTCCTTTCCCGCTTCCTCCTTTATTTGTTCTGACAGCTGGCTCACCAGTTGGCTGCAGTACATTGCATAAATCCCATGCAATTTCCTACTCAAGGCGTCTGCAACTCTATTTTATTTTCCCTTAACATGTTGTATGTCCATGTCAAATTCGCTCAAAAAGGCATTCCACCTTGCTTGCCTAGAGTTTAAATCTTCTTGTTTGAAATAGTTAGTTAAACTGCTATGGTCTGTTTTGAGCACGAGCCTTTTTCCCAGTAGATAATGTCTCCACACTCGGAGAGCATGCACTACCGCTGTGAGTTCAAGATCATAGGCAGAGTACTTTTGTTCATGTTCTCTCAGCTTCATGGAATCATAAGCTATTACCTTGCGTTCCTGTGTTAATACTGCGCCAACTCCCTCCTTGCTGGCATCAGTACACACCACGTAGTCCTTGCTGGGATCAGCCACCTTCAAAACTGGTGCTGTGGTTAAAAGCTGTTTCAATTTCTCAAAGCTGTTCTGGCATTCTTTCGTCCATCTGAAAGGCTTGCCCTTCTTTTGTAAGGATGTAATAGGGTAGGCTATCTTAGAAAACCCTTCAATAAACCGCCTATAATATCCGGCCAAAACCATGAAGGATCTGATATCTGCCACATTCTGCGGTACCTTCCATTCCATGATGGTCTTAATATTTTCAGGGTCCATCGCTATCCCTTCAGCTGTCACAACATGACCCAAATACTGAATTTCTAACTTGAAGAAATCGCACTTGCTGAATTTAGCATACAGCTGATGCTTTCTCAGTATTTCCAATACTACCCTTAGATGTTCCTTATGTTCCTCCTCATTCTTTGAGTAGATTAATATGTCATCTATGAAGACCAGTACAAAGTGATCTAAGAACTGATGAAAAATGTCGTTCATCAACCTCATAAAGGTTGCTGGTGCATTTTTCAATCCGAAAGGTAATACCACAAATTCGTAATGCCCATATCTGGTACGAAATGTTGTTTTGCAAACATCTTCATCCTTGATTCGAATCTGATGGTATCCAGACCTCAAATCTATTTTAGAAAACACTTTGGCACCTCTCACCTAATCAAATAAGTCGTCAATTCTGGGTAGAGGGTATCTATTCTTAACTGTTAGCTTGTTGAGTTGTCGGTAGTCCATACACATCAGCAAAGTTCCGTCCTTCTTCTTAACAAAGAGGACTGGTGCGCCCCATGGTGACACGCTTGGGCGGATATAGCCTTTATCTAACAACTCCTGCGACTGCATTTTCAACTCTGTTAATTCTGGTATACTCATTCTGTAAGGTGCTCTTGACACAGGAGAGGCCCCAGGTTGCAGTTCAATAGTGAAATCAATATCTCTTTTAGGTGGCAACCCTGGAATGTTTTCTGGAAATACATCCAGAAATTCCTGTACTACAGGAATGTCCTTTAATTCTGCAGTCTCTCCCTTAGAATCAGCATACCCTATTTGAATAGCGTACAACTGACATCCTTTTCGAATACACTTGCTCATCTGAGACGCTGTTATGGGACGTAATTGCACAGGCTTCTTAATTCCTTTTATTTTCTTACGTGTACCATCTAGCGCTCTATAATAAATTATATTTTCCTTGCAGTCCACCAAAGTCCAATGTTTTTCTAGCCAATCCATTCCTAATAACACATCATACGATCCCAATGGCAGAACATTTAAGTCTACCTGCAACTGCTGTTCTGCTACTTCCAGAATGCAATCAGCAATCTTTGCTGTCACCTTGCGTTTTGCTCCGGTGGCTAATTGAACTAACCAGGAGTTTTTAAATTTCTGTTCTTTTAGCTTACACATCTCCACTAGTTTAGGACTTACATAACTTAAACTAGCTCCTGGATCTACTGAAATTGAGACAGGTTTAGATAGCATAGTACCTTCCAGTTTTATCATTGTGGGTTGGTAGTCAGCCTGTCGATCCTCCAAGGCTGCGTTTATACGTGGTATATTTCGCGCTACGTCCCCCACTGTAGATGCCTCCTGTAAGTTGGCCGCCGTTTCATTCTTTTTCTGCTGTGGACAGTTCTTATAGTAGTGCACTTCCCACAACCCCAACACTGTAGGGGAGGTTTAGAATTCTGCCCTTGCTCAGGTTTGCTTGATGCTTCCGTGAGTTTTTCCTCAGCTGGCCACTTGATCCTTTGATGATTCTTGTTAAACTGTTTTCTGCCAGCATTCCGTGCTACCCCTTTAAAGTGGCTGCTTTTGCTTCTTCTGAAAGTAGAGGCATTCTTTTGATTTTTCTTGGGCTGCCATCCTTTTCCACTATCAGCTTTCATCTTATATTGTTGGTAACACATGCCTGCTTTCCTGACAGCTTCATCCATCGTTTGGGGATTAACGAACTCTATTCTCTCCCTCATGGGAGCAGTAAAACTACTCAGAAATCTTCGTACCTTGGCTTTTTCCTCTCTGGGGTAAGGCACATAGCGGAGCAGAGAAGTAAATTTAGTGATGTATTCGTCCATGGTCATTTGGCCCAGCCGAAGATCATGGAATTCCTTGGCCTTGTCATCATAAAATCTTTCCGTTAAATATTTATCTTTGAAATACTGTTGGAATAATTCCCATGTGATATCTTGTTCATTAATGCGGCGGACATGTTTCACCTCCTCCCACCACAGGGTGGCCTTCTCTCGTAACTGGTATATAGCCAATCTGGCCTTCAGATTGCTGCTGTAGTCATATACTTGGAAATATTTATTAATGTTAATCAACCATGCTTCAACTGATTCTTCTGCCTCGCCATCAAACATTGGTGGCTTAATCTTACGAAACTCTCCCTGCAGTTCAGTTTTCTGCCTCTTATGATCCTTCTGATCAGACAGATTTTTCGATTCTGCTTCATTATTATTATGGTTTTTGCTTCTGTGGGAGGAACTCTTATCCATTTTTCCAGTGGTGTTGTTCCTGTTTTGCTGGTTCTCTGCTTCTGTTGATACTTCCCTTTCTGCACTGGGTTGTCGCATTTCCTGATTTTGTTTATCCGAAATAATCTTCAGGATCCTTTCCTAATCCTGCAACAACTTTTCATTGTCCTTTCGGACTCTTAACATCTCCTCCTATAACTGTTGTACTGTGTTTAACAGAAAGGCAGTTTGTTCTTGCTGTGCTTCCAACAATTGACTTGTTTTCTGGTGTTGTTCCACCGTGAATTGAACCCACATTTCTGGATTCATAACTGTTGGTCCTTGAAGTCCTTCAGGTGGTAATCGAGATGCCGTTTCTTCTGCCATATCTTCTGTTTCTTCCCAGTGCACTAATACATACACAGTTTTGTTAGTAGACCCTTAGGTTACCAGTGTAGTAACCCGGGTTCTGATACCACTTGTCACAACCACGTACAACATTTACTACAGTTATTTATTTATTTATTTTTACTATTATAAGCAGATACACATCTCTTTATACTAAGATAAATAAACAATTACAGAATATATTCCAAAATTTAGCAAATCATCTGCAACATATATATACAAGTATAGCCTTAATTTCACAGTATTAACCCTTATGAAAATATCGACTTAACTATACAGTACTACCACCATTAACTACTATACAAGGTGGCGCCTTGCATATACATAACAAATCCATATGGTCATTTCCACATTACTATTTAAGACCACATTCTATTTTTTCGTATACCATGTAACCAAGGTCATCGCACTTAATTAAAAATGGATTCATACTTCTGTACATGTCTTAATTTTGTGAACCGTATACTGTGCGCATAATTAAAAGAGGATCTTATGGCAAGCTTGGTATTGATTCGTATTAAAAACAATATTAAACTCAGGCGTCCTCGCATCACTTATTAATGGTATGATAAACATAAACATTGAGTTAATCCGTCAGATGACTTTACCTGCAAACGTATCTTCTATATACAAGTTCACACTCTAAAGGAAATTCATTGCCCTGCCACTTGGTACAACGACCGTCATTCCGGTGCACAGATGTCGCCCTCCGAGTATCGATGATTCAATGAATCGGTGCGGATAACCTTGCCGCGTAAACTTGCCTTGGTTTTCGCAGATTTTTACGAGGGAAAGAAAACGCCGAAGGCAATTCCGTCTGCCGACTTCATTTCTTCGAACTGTTCTCTGCTCCTGGTGCTCTGCTAGCTCTCGGCGTGCTCCAGTTTGCATGGTCCAGTAGGTGCGCGTCTTGCAGTCATCTCCTTGTTGTATCTCCAGTTGCAGAGCTATATGTATTCCTTGCGATCTTGGAATGTCTTACAAAACTTCTGGGAATGGTTTTCATTCTACAGGGTTTGCCCTTGACATCATTGCGCGAGCGAATGCTTCAACTCGCCTCTCGGCTCTGGAAAAACCTTGCTTGTTACCTTGCACGTATGCCCGCCCTGCATATCATTTTAAGTTGCTAAAGTTTTCGTTTATAGAGAAATTGTTAAGTTCGGCTTCAGTTTCATTAATTCCTCGATTTCCCTTCCTGTAGATGGAGAGTTTATTCGGTTCAATCTTCTATCCCTTGTAAGTTCCGGTATAACCCTTCTACGATATTATATTTCAGTCTTTAAGAGTTCTCTTCTAACAGTTTTCCGCTCGTCTTCTTGCAGGTGAGATGTCAGGTTTCACTTCTTTCAACCAGGCAAAGTCTTGCCTTCCCCCTGGCGACTAACTTGCTTAATCGCGCAATAAACAGGTACCCTGCTGCTCAAAATTTGTATGGAATCGTGGCGTGTACTCCGGCTAAAGTTTTCATTTGGTCTTTCAGGCTTTAGCACTAAGCAATATCTTTACAGAGAACTAGTTGTAACTCCAGTGTAGGATAAGAATGCGGGATAATGCATTTTTTACAAGAACAGTGTATGCGTAGCAAGTATGTGTAATTTTCTTGCCTACGGGCAGTTACTTACTTCCTGTGACCGGTTGAATTAAACATTTCTATTCAAGTACAGCCTACTTCTTGATTTGGGCTTTTGTTTTGAGAATGTATTCGCAGTAATAACCAATATGAAGTTTATATTGTTAACGCCCCTTCTCCCTGGGGTTTATGCTTCTGACATGGTTAAATCCTTGGTTCTTTCTCTTCAGTTAATTGTATGCGTTCAAGATTTGCAACAGGGCGAATGTTATCTTTCTTCGTCTTTCTTTTGTTGTGCTTGGAAGTAGTAACTCCTCTAGAATTATTTCGTTTTACTGCTACATGAAATGACAGCTATCCGAACCTTGTTATGTCTTGTTCTTGGCACCGGCCGCCATCTTGGGCTGTGTAAAGTTTTCAAAGAACGAACCGGCATGGGTAGGGTTTATCCCAAACCCTGTTTCACAGGTTCGATGCGAGGTTTCTTGATCCTGCCAAAAAGGTTTAGATGCTCTATGCTTATTTATGCCCTTCACTTTTGCAAGTATTTATATGTTTACTAAACCCATTACATATACAACATGCATATACATTTAACCCCCCCTTCAATCCTGCGGTTAACTATTCCAGAAATGATTATTGTACTTTGAAGATCTTTTTATTTAATTCTAAGGAATTAGGTTCCCTGTACATAAGTCATTCAAGAGTCGATTTAAACAGAAGTTTAATCCACATGCAAGCTTCTAATGTCTGACTTCATATATATTCTACTTTTATTACACAGTAACTGCTACTGCATAAACTTCATAACATGATAGTCTATTCTGTCTCAGTATCCCTAGAGTATGAATTTATAATATCATAGTAATCGAAACTGGCACAAATTATTTACTGTAGCATAATGAAATAAACATTGCAGTCTCTTTTGTCATACATTAATTCCTAATTCATAATGCATTCATATAGCAGTCTCTACTGTCACAGAATATTCCCTGTAAGATATAGTAAAAATATAGCAGTCTAATCTGTCTCATATTATTTCCTATCACCTAAATTTGAGTCTTTCTAGAGTACTTATCTGTAGGAAACTGTTGCTCTAAAAACTGTGGTCCTCCCAACCATTCAAGGGAGGCAATCACGTCCTCCGCTTGTCCCCTAGCTCCAGAATTTCAGTCGGCACCATGAGAACAGTGGAATCTTGTTGTGACCTCTAGATGGCCAATCCAGCCACAGACAGACAATCTGGATACAAGGTTGTAGAAGCTTTTCGCAACTGTCATTTTTCCACAACTCTAGAGAATACTTCACCTTACTCTTTCTAGAGAAAAACGCAGAACCCCTAACCCTCCCCTGGGATTTCCTTTTATCCCTCGAGGTTAGGTAACTGTCCTCTAACTGTTCCCAAGTAACCAACTTCTATTCTTAGACACTTTACCAGCAGTTTAAGAGATTCATTTCCTTTTACCAACTCAGTAACAAAAATGGTGTTTGTTGTTGAGTTTCTTTTACAAAATAAAAGTAAACATATATTAAAATAAATAAATTGTCTTTTAACTAAATTCATGCTAATTATCTCTAAATGAGGCTGTCACATCTTCCTCCCCTGGAAGTAACACCGTCCTCGGTGTTTCAGTCCAAGTCTACAAAGAGCTCCGGGTATGATTCCCGTACAAACTTTTCATCTTCCCAGGTAGCTTCGTCAGGTCCAAAGTGCTTCCATTGCACTTTCACCTGGGTAATTATTCTTTTTCAGAGTTCAATTTCCCTACGATCAAGTATGCGTAGCGGCTCTACCAGAAATTCTCCGTCCGGTTCTACCTGAAAAGTAGCAACATGATTATCAATTAGTAATTTCAGATTTGTTTCAAACTTCAACTAGGATTTTATTTCCTTTCTTTCTTCCTACATGAATGTTTTGCCATTGAATTACATGTTTTTCATCATGCACATATCGCTTTAACAAAGATACATGGAACACATTGTGCACTTTAATGTGACTAGGCAAAGCTAATCTATAGGTTACTGGTCCCACCCTTTCCAGAATTTGGAAGGGTCCGCAGTAACGAGGAGCTAACTTGGCGTAAGAAGTCCACCTTAAGGTACTTCTTTTAGGCTTAATCCTAACATACACGTGGTCACCTACTCCGAATTCGCGATAAGACCTCTTCTTATCTGCAAAGACCTTCTGTCGGTCCTGCGCGGCCTTCAAATTTTGCCTTATTCTTTTTACCTCAGCTTCTAGCTCAGCCAACATTTCTGGTCCCAACATTAATTTCGTCTCCGGACTGCTCCAGTTAATTGGTGTATGACATTGTCGCCCATATAACGCTTCAAAGGGGCTCATTTTTAGAGACTCCTGATATCCGTTATTATATGCAAACTCCACTAGGTGCAGATAATCTTCCCATTTAGTTGGCTGCCACATTACATACATGCGCAGCATATCCTCCAAAACTTGGTTTACTCGTTCCGTCTGCCCATCAGTTTGAGGGTGATAGGCAGTACTAAAGTGTATTTGAGTACCCAAACCCGAAAACAAGGTTTTCCAAAATGCGGAGGTAAACTTAACATCCCGATCTGAAATCATAGTCTTAGGTATACCATGCAACCTAAAGATTTCCCTCATAAATATGTCTGCAATCTGCACGGTTTTGTAAGTGGATTGCACAGGTATGAAATGAGCAGATTTACTTAATCTATCTACCACTACCATGATTGAATCATTCTGCTTCCTTGTTCGAGGTAGGCCTGTAATGAAGTCTAAAGAGATCACTTCCCATTTCCATTCAGGTATGGGTATGGGCTGCAACAGTCCTTCTGGGTGCCGATGCTCCACTTTAACCTGCTGGCATTCTAAACACTTGCTTAAATATTCCGCAATGCTTCTGCGCATACCTGGCCAATAATATATCTTTCTAATTGCCGAAAGCATCTTTTGGTAACCGGGATGGCCAGCATAGTTGCTGCGATGGTACTCGTCCAGGATTAACTCTTGGAGGCTTGCACGGTTAGGGACACATATTCTCCCGCGAAAAGTTAACATTTGTTCTTCGTTGTTACCATACTCAGATGGCTTGCCTTGCTCTTTATCATCTCCCATTTTCTGCCATAAAAACTGGTATTTTGGGTCCTTTCGCGCTTCCTCCCTTATTTGTTCTGACAGCTGGCTCACAGGTTGGCTGCAGTACATTGCATAAATCCCATGCAATTTCCTACTCAAGGCATCTGCAACTCGTTTTTATTTTCCTTTAAGATGTTGTATGTCCATGTCAAATTCGCTCAAAAAGGCATTCCACCTTGCTTGCCTAGAGTTTAAATCTGCCTGTTTGAAATAGTTAGTCAAACTGCTATGGTCTTTTTTGAGCACGAACCTTTTGCCCAGTAGATAATGTCTCCACACTCGGAGAGCATGCACTACCGCTGTGAGTTCAAGATCATAAGCACAGTACTTTTGTTCATGTTCTCTCAAATTTTTGGACTCATAGGCTATTACCCTGCCTTCCTGTGTTAATACTATACCAACTCCCTCCTTGCTGGCATCAGTACACACCACATAGTCTTTGCTGGGGTCAGCAACCTTCAATACTGGTGCTGTGGTTAAAAGTTGTTTCAGTTTCTCAAAGCTGTTCTGGCATTCATCCATCCATTTGAAAGGTTTTCCCTTCTTTTGTAAGGATGTAATAGGATAGGCAATCTTAGAAAACCCTTCAATAAACCGCCTATAATATCCTGCCAGACCCATAAATGATCTGATATCTGCCACATTCTGCGGTACTCTCCATTCCATGATGGTTTTAATCTTTTCAGGGTCCACCGCTATCCCTTCAGCTGTCACAACATGGCCCAAATACTGGATTTCTAACTTAAATAAATCGCACTTGCTGAATTTAGCGTACAGCTGATGCTTCCTCAATATTTCCAATACTATTCTCAGATGTTCCTTATGTTCCTCCTCACTCTTTGAGTAGATTAATATGTCGTCTATGAAGACCAGTACAAAGTGATCTAAAAACTGATGGAAAATGCCATTCATCAACGTCATAAAGGTTTCTGGTGCATTTGTCAATCCGAAGGGTAATACATAATGCCCATATCTAGTGCGGAATGCTGTTTTGCAAACATCTTCATCCTTGATTCGAATCTGATGGTATCCAGACCTCAAATCTATTTTAGAGAACACTTTGGCACCTCTCACCTGATCAAATAAATCGTCGATTCTGGGTAGAGGGTATATATTCTTAAATGTTAGCTTGTTGAGTTGTCGGTAGTCCATACACATACGCAAAGTTCCATCCTTCTTCTTAACAAAGAGGACTGGTGCGCCCCATGGTGACACGCTTGGGCGGATATAGCCTTTATCTAACAATTCCTGCAGCTGCATTTTTAACTCTGCTAAATCTGGTATACTCATTCTGTAAGGTGCTCTTGACACAGGAGAGGCCCCAGGTTGTAATTCAATAGTGAAATCAATATCTCTTTTAGGTGGCAACCCTGGAATGTTTTCTGGAAATACATCCAGAAATTTGTGTACTACAGGAATGTCTTTTATTTCTGCAGTCTCTCCCTTAGAGTCATCATAACCTACTTGAATTGCGTACATCTGACATCATTTTGGGATACACTTGCTCATCTGAGACACTGTTATGGGGCGTAATTGCATAGACTTCTTAATTCCTTTAATTTCCTTACGCATACCATCTAATGCTCTATAATAAATTGTCTTTTCCTTGCAGTCCACTAAGGTCCAATGTTTTTCTAGCCAATCCATTCCTAATAACACATCATACAATCCCATTGGCAGAACATTTAAGTCTACTTGAAACTGCTGTTCTGCTACTTCCAGTATGCAATCAACATTTTTTGCTGTCACTTTGCGTTTTGCTCCGGTGGCTAATTGAACTAACCAGGAGTTTTTAAATTTCTGTTCTTTTAGCTTACGCATCTCCACTAGTTTAGGACTTACATAACTTAAACTGGCTCCAGGATCTACTAAAATCGAGACAGGTTTAGATAGCATAGTACTTTCCAGTTCAATCATTGTGGGTTGGAAGTCAGCCTGTCGATCCTTCAAGGCTGCGTTTATACGTGGTATATTTCACGCTACGTCCCCCACTGTAGATGCCTCCTGTAAGTTGGCCACCATTTCATTCTTTTTCCGTTGTGGATAGTTCTTATAGTAGTGTGCTTCCCCGCAGCCCCAACACTGTAGGGGAGGTTTATAATTCTGCCCTTGCTCAGGTTTGCTTGATGCTTCTGTGAGTTTTTCCTCAGCTGGCCACTTGATCCTTTGATGGTTCCTATTAAACTGTTTGTTGCCAGTGTTCCGTACTACCCCTTTAAAGTGGCTGCTTTTGCTGCTTTTGAAAGTAGAGGCATTATTTTGATTTTTCTTGGGCTGCCAACCTTTTCCACCATCAGCTTTCATCTTATACTGTTGGTAACACATGCGTGCTTTCCTGACAGCTTCATCCATCGTTTGGGGGTTAACAAACTCTATTCTGTCCCTCATGGGAGCAGGAAAACTACTCAGAAATCTCTGTACCTTGGCTTTTTCCTCTCTGAGGCAAGGTACATAGCGGAGCAGGGAAGTAAATTTCGTGACGTATTCATCCATGGTCATTTGGCCCAGCCGAAGATCATGGAATTCCTTGGCTTTGTCATCATAAAATCTTTTCGTTAAATATTTATCTTTGAAATACTGTTGGAATAATTCCCACGTGATGTGTTATTCATCAATGCTGCAAACATTTTTCACCTCCTCCCACCACAGGGTGGCCTTCTCTCGTAGCTGGTATATAGCCAATCTGGCCTTCAGATTGCTGTTGTACTCATATACCTGAAAATATTTATTAATGTTAATCAACCATGCTTCAGCTTCTTCTTCTGCCTCGCCATCAAACATTGGTGGCTTAATCTTACGAAACTCCCCCTACAGTTCAGTTTTCTGCCTCTTATGATCCTTCTGATCAGACAGATTTTCCGATTCTGCTTCATTATTATTATGGTTTTTGCTTCTGTGAGAGGAACTCTTGTCCATTTTTCCAGTGGTGTTGTTTCTGGTTTGCTGTTCCTCTGCTTTTGTTGATAGTTCCCTTTCTACACTGGGTTGTCGCATTTCTTGATTTTGTTTATCCGATATACTCTTCAGAATATTTTCTTGATCCTGCAACAACTTTTCATTGTCTTTCCAGACTCTTAACATCTCCTCTTGTAACTGCTGTACTGTATTTAGTAGAAAGGCAGTTTTTTGTTGTTGTGCTTCCAGCAGTTGACTTGTTTTCTGGTGCTGTTCCACCGTTAGTTGAACCCACATTTCTAGGTTCATAACTGCTGGACCTTGAAGTTCTTCAGGTGGTAATTGAGATGTTGTATCCTCTGTCATATCTTTTGTTTCTGCTCAGTGCACTAATACATACACAGCTTTGTTAGTAGACCCTTAGGTTACCAGTGTAGTAACCTGGGCTCTGATACCACTTGTCACATCCACATACGACATTTACTACGATTTTTACCATTGCAAAGAAGATATATAAATATTTTTTTATAATAACACAAATAAACAATACAATATTCAAATTAACATTCAAATTGTAACATATATATATATATATAGCCATAACATCACATCATTAATACAATTAATTACTGTATAATGTGGCGCTTCGCTCATACATAACTAATCCATATGAGATATACCAAACATCACTTATCAAGACGACGTTTCTTTTTATTACGTATAACATGTAAACCAAGATCATCGCATTTAACTTGACTATAATAATTCATACTCCTGTACATAACTTAATTTTGCAATCCGTTTACTATGCACATAATCAAATGAGGATCATACGGTAAGTTTGTTTGGTATTGATTCATATTAATATATGACATTAAACGTAAGCGTCCTTGCAACACTTGTTTGATTATTCGATCAACATAGATCTTGGTTTAATCTGCCGGATAAGACTTTACATGCATGCACATTTTCTATACATAATCTCCATATTCCAATGAGAATTCAATACCCCGCCAATTGGCACAACAACCTACTGTCCGGTGTACAGATGTCACCCACCAGAACTTCGATGGTACAATGAATTGGTGCGGTTAACATTGCCGCGTAATCCCATCTTGATATCAGCAGATTTTTTCGAGGGAAAAGCGCCGAAGGTAAACTGTCTGCCGACCTTGTCTCTCTAGACTGTCACTTGCTCCTGGCGCTCTGCTAGTTCTCAGTGCTTAACAGTTTGCATGGCTGATCTTCTCTTGGAGGTGCGCAATCTGCAGTCAATCTCTTGTTTAATCTCCAGTTGCGGTGTTATATGTAGTCCTAACGATCTTCTGACTGTCATACAGAACTTCTGGAGAGGGTTTCAATTTTACAGGGTTTACCCTTGTCAAGCACCGCGTGAGATAGTGCTTCAATTCGCCTCCCGGCTCTAGAGAAGCTTTGCCTATGCCCCTGCAGGTATGGCCGCCTTCAGTTTTAGTTTAAGTTTCTATGGTTTTTGCTTTATAAATGAAGAGTTCGGCTTATGGCTCGCTAAGTCCCTTGTTTTCCTTTCCTGTAGATGTAAGGTCACACGGGTTTATTCTTCCTTATCAGGTGCGTTCCGGTGAACAACCCATCTACATTTATTCTTTGTCTGACTCATAGAGTTCTGTTCTAACAATTTTCTGCTTGGATTCTTGCAGGTGAGATGAACAGGTTAAACTTCCTTGTACAGAACGAGGTCCTATCAATTTCTCTGGTGGCTGACATGTCTATTCGCGCAATGTACAGGTACCCCGCCACTCACAATTTGCATGAAGTTGTGGTGTGCGCTTCGGCTAAAGATTCATTTGGGTTATTGGGTTCTAATTCTAGGATTTATCTAGCCATAGATTAGTTTAAACCTCAGTGTAATTTGAGTATGCAGAGTGGTAGATTTTTGTTACAAGAACAATGTAATGCGTAACTTCTTTGCCTACGAACAGCTATATGTTTACTGTGAACCCCGTTTGATCAGACATTTCTACTTATGGAACAACATATTTTCTGATTTGAGTTCTTTGGGAATGTATACATAGTATGACAGATATGAAGGTATTATTATTATCACCCCTCCTCCTTGGGGTTTATCTTTTTGACACAGTTAAATTTCACTGTTTCTTCCCTTCTCATACATTTATAGATACATTTATAACTTTAACAGGTCGAATGTTTTCTTTTCTTGTTATGGTTGTATTTGGAAATAGTAATAGCTGTAAAGAGTATCTCGTTTTACTGTATTTCAGTAGTCGGATATCCGAAATTTTGTTTTTAACGCTACATGCTCCTGTTGCGGCATTCTGTGTCTTTATAAATTTAATTCACTCTTCTTCTTTCTTTCATCAACTTGTTATATCAGCTTCCCTATTCTTCTTGGCACCGGCCGCCATTCTGGGCCGCGTATAGTTTCCGGTGAACGAACAGGAACAGGTAGGGTTTATCCCAAACCCTGTTCCACAAGTTCGATGCGGGGATTCTTGACCCCACCAAAAAGATTTAGATGCTCTATGTTTTTACGCTCATCACTTTTGCAAGTATTTATATGTTTATAAAACCCATTTCCTATTCTTGGTCTGGAATCTACAACATGCATATACAGTTAACCCCCCTTCATTCCTGCGAGTAACTATTCCAGAAATGATTATTATACATTGAAGAGCTTTTTGTTTAATTCTAAAGGGATTAGGTTCTCCAGTACATAAGTCATTCACGGGTCGATTTAATCAGAAGTTTAATCCACATGCAAGATTCTAATGTCTAACTTCCTGTTTAGTCTAATTTATTACACAGTAACTGCTGCTGCATAAATATCACATCATGATAGTCTAATCTGTCACAGTATCCCTGGAGCATGAATATATATAATATCATAGTAGTCGAAACTGTCACACATTATTTCCGGTAACATAATGAAATGAATATAGTAGTCTCTTCTGTCATACATTAATTCCTATTTCATAATACATTAATATAGCAGTCTAAAATGTCACAGAATATTCCCTGTAACATACTGTAAATACATAGCAGTCTAAACTATCACAGAATGTTCTTTGTAACATATTGCAAAAATATAGCAGTCTAAACTGTCACATATTATTTCCTATCACTTAAATTTAAGTCTTTCTAGAGTACTTATCTGTAGGAAACTGTTGCTCTAAAAACTGTGGTCCTCCCAACCATCAAGGGAGGCAATCACGTCCTCCGCTTGCCCCCTAGCTCCATAATTTCAGTCGGCACCACGGGAACAGTGGGATCCTGTTGTGACCTCTGGACAACCAATCCAGCCACAGACAGACAATCTGGATATAAGGTTGCAGAAGCTTTTCTCAACTGTCCTTTTTCCACAGCTCTAGAGAATAGTTCACCTTACTCTTTCCAGAGAAAAACACATAACCCCTAACCCTCCCCTGGGATTTCCTTTTATCCCTGGAGGTTAGGTAACTGTCCTCTAACTGTTCCCAAGTAACCAACTTCTATTCTTAGACACTTTACCAACAGTTTAAGAGATTCATTTCCTTTTACCCACTCAGTAATAAAAAATGGTGTTTCTTGTTGAGTTTCTTTTACAAAATAAAATAAACATATATTAAAATAAATAAATTGTCTTTTAACTAAATTCATGCTAATTAGCTCTAAATGAGGCTGTCACATCTTCCTCCCCTGGAAGTAACACCGTCCTCGCTGTTTCAGTCCAAGTCTACAAAGAGCTCCGGGTATGCTTCCCGTACAATCTTTTCATCTTCCCAGGTAGCTTCGTCAGGTCCAAAGTGCTTCCATTGCACTTTCACCTGGGTAATTATTCTTTTACAGAGTTCAATTTCCCTACAATCAAGTATGTGTAGCAGCTCTACCAGAAATTCTCCGTCCGGTTCTACCTGAAAAGTAGCAACAGGATTATCAATTAGTAATTCCAGATTTGTTTCAAACTTCAGCTAGGATTTTATTTCCTTTCTTTCTTCCTACCTGAATGTTTTGCCATTGAATTACATGTTTTTCATCATGCACATATCGCTTTAACAAAGATACATGGAACACATTGTGCACTTTAATGTGACTAGGCAAAGCTAAT
Organism: Pinus albicaulis; assembly: GCA_034641835.2. Classification (NCBI taxonomy): domain Eukaryota; kingdom Viridiplantae; phylum Streptophyta; class Pinopsida; order Pinales; family Pinaceae; genus Pinus; species Pinus albicaulis. The sequence goes on along the minus strand of JAXQQM020067212.1, from coordinate 46,357 downwards.
CTATAGGTTACTGGTCCCACCCTTTCCAGAATTTGGAAGGGTCCGCAGTAACGAGGAGCTAACTTGGCGTAAGAAGTCCACCTTAAGGTACTTCTTTTAGGCTTAATCCTAACATACACGTGGTCACCTACTCCGAATTCGCGATAAGACCTCTTCTTATCTGCAAAGACCTTCTGTCGGTCCTGCGCGGCCTTCAAATTTTGCCTTATTCTTTTTACCTCAGCTTCTAGCTCAGCCAACATTTCTGGTCCCAACATTAATTTCGTCTCCGGACTGCTCCAGTTAATTGGTGTATGACATTGTCGCCCATATAACGCTTCAAAGGGGCTCATTTTTAGAGACTCCTGATATCCGTTATTATATGCAAACTCCACTAGGTGCAGATAATCTTCCCATTTAGTTGGCTGCCACATTACATACATGCGCAGCATATCCTCCAAAACTTGGTTTACTCGTTCCGTCTGCCCATCAGTTTGAGGGTGATAGGCAGTACTAAAGTGTATTTGAGTACCCAAACCCGAAAACAAGGTTTTCCAAAATGCGGAGGTAAACTTAACATCCCGATCTGAAATCATAGTCTTAGGTATACCATGCAACCTAAAGATTTCCCTCATAAATATGTCTGCAATCTGCACGGTTTTGTAAGTGGATTGCACAGGTATGAAATGAGCAGATTTACTTAATCTATCTACCACTACCATGATTGAATCATTCTGCTTCCTTGTTCGAGGTAGGCCTGTAATGAAGTCTAAAGAGATCACTTCCCATTTCCATTCAGGTATGGGTATGGGCTGCAACAGTCCTTCTGGGTGCCGATGCTCCACTTTAACCTGCTGGCATTCTAAACACTTGCTTAAATATTCCGCAATGCTTCTGCGCATACCTGGCCAATAATATATCTTTCTAATTGCCGAAAGCATCTTTTGGTAGCCAGGATGGCCAGCATAGTTGCTGCGATGGTACTCGTCCAGGATTAACTCTTGGAGGCTTGCAAGGTTAGGGACATAGATTCTTCCGCGAAAAGTTAACATTTGTTCTTCGTTGCTACCATACTCAGATGGCTTACCTTGCTCTTTATCCTCTCCCATCTGCTGCCATAAAAACTGGTATTCTGGGTCCTTTCGCGCTTCTTCCCTTATTTGTTCCGACAGCTGGCTTACAGGTTGGCTGCAGTACATTGCATAAATCCCATGCAATTTCCTACTCAAGGCATCTGCAACTCGGTTTTCTTTTCCTTTAACATGTTGTATGTCCATGTCAAATTCGCTCAAAAAGGCATTCCACCTTGCTTGCCTAGAGTTTAAATATGCTTGTTTGAAATAGTTAGTCAAACTGCTATGGTCTGTTTTGAGCACGAACCTTTTGCCCAGTAGATAATGCCTCCACATTCGGAGAGCATGCACTACCGCTGTGAGTTCTAGATCATAAGCAGAGTACTTTTGTTCATGTTCTCTCAACTTTCTGGACTCATAGGCTATTACCTTGCCTTCTTGTGTTAATACTGCACCAACTCCCTCCTTGCTGGCATCAGTACACACCACATAGTCTTTGCTGGGGTCAGCAACCTTCAACACTGGTGCTGTGGTTAAAAGTTGTTTCAGCTTCTCAAAGCTGTTCTGGCATTCATCCGTCCATTTGAAAGGTTTGCCTTTCTTTTGTAAGGATGTAATAGGATAGGAAATCTTAGAAAACCCTTCAATGAACCGCCTGTAATATCCTGCCAGACCCATAAATGATCTGATATCTGCCACATTCTGTGGTACTCTCCATTCCATGATGGTTTTAATCTTTTCAGGGTCCACCGCTATTCCTTCAGCTGTCACAACATGGCCCAAATACTGGATTTCTGACTTAAAGAAATCGCACTTGCTGAATTTAGCGTACAGCTGATGCTTCCTCAGTATTTCCAATACTATTCTCAGATGCTCCTTATGTTCTTCCTCGCTCTTTGAGTAGATTAATATGTCGTCTATGAAGACCAGTACAAAGCGATCTAAAAACTGATGGAAAATGCCACTCATCAACCTCATAAAGGTTGCTGGTGCATTTGTCAATCCGAAGGGTAATACCACAAATTCATAATGCCCATATCTGGTGCGGAATGTTGTTTTGCAAACATCTTCATCCTTGATTCGAATCTGATGGTATCCAGACCTCAAATCTATTTTAGAGAACACTTTGGCACTTCTCACCTGATCGAATAAATCGTCGATTCTGGGTAGAGGGTATTTATTCTTAACTGTTAGCTTGTTGAGTTGTCGGTAGTCCATACACATACGCAAGGTTCCATCCTTATTTTTAACAAAGAGGACTGGTGCTCCCCAAGGTGACACTCTTGGGCGGATATAGCCTTTATCTAACAATTCCTGCAGCTGCATCTTTAACTCTGTTAGTTCTGGTATACTCATTCTGTAAGGTGCTCTTGACACAGGAGAGGCCCCGGGTTGTAATTCAATAGTGAAATCAATATCTCTTTTAGGTGGCAACCCTGGAATGTTTTCTGGAAATACATCCAGGAATTCCTGTACCACATGAATGTCTTTTATTTCTGCAGCCTCTCCCTTAGAATCAGCATACCCTACTTGAATTGCGTACAGCTGACATCCTTTTCGGATACACTTGCTCATCTGAGACGATGTTATGGGGCGTAATTGCACAGGCTTCTTAATTCCTTTAATTTCCTTACGCGTACCATCTAGCGCTCTATAATAAATTGTCTTTTCCTTGCAATCCACTAAGGTCCAATGTTTTTCCAGCCAATCCATTCCTAGTAACACATCATACGATCCCAATGGCAGAATATTTAATTCTACTTGCAACTGCTGTTCTGCAACTTCCAGTATGCAATCAACAATTTTCGCTGTCACTTTGAGTTTTGCTCCGGTGGCTAATTGAACTAACCAGGAGTTTTTAAATTTATGTTCTTTTAACTTACACATCTCCACTAGTTTAGGACTTACATAACTTAAACTAGCTCCAGGATCTACTAAAATCGAGACAGGTTTAGATAGCATAGTACCTTCCAGTTCAATCATTGTGGGTTGGAAGTCAGCCTGTCGATCCTCCAAGGCTACGTTTATACGTGGTATATTTCGCGCTACGTCCCCCACTGTAGATGCCTCCTGCAAGTTGGCCACCATTTCATTCTTTTTCCGTTGTGGACAGTTCTTATAGTAGTGTGCTTCCCCGCAGCCCCAACACTGTAGGGGAGGTTTAGAATTCTGCCCTTGCTCAGGTTTGCTTGATGCTTCTGTGAGTTTTTCCTCAGCTGGCCACTTGATCCTTTGATGGTTCCTATTAAACTGTTTGCTGCCAGCGTTCCGTACTACCCCTTTAAAGTGGCTGCTTTTGCTGCTTTTGAAAGTAGAGGCATTCTTTTGATTTTTCTTGGGTTGCCAACCCTTTCCACCATCCCCTTTGGTCTTATACTGCTGGTAACACATGTGTGCTTTCATGACAGCTTCATCCATCATTTGGGGGTTAACGAACTCTATTCTTTCCCTCATGGGAGCAGGCAAACTACTCAGAAATCTCTGTACCTTGGCTTTTTCCTCTCTGAGGTAAGGTACATAGCGTAGCAGGGAAGTAAATTTCGTGACATATTCATCCATGGTCATTTGGCCCAGCCGAAGATCATGGAATTCCTTGGCTTTATCATCATAAAATCTTTCTGTTAGATATTTATCTTTGAAATACTGCTGGAATAATTCCCACGTAATGTCTCGTTCATCAATGCTGCGAACATTTTTCACCTCCTCCCACCACAGGGTGGCTTTTTCTCGCAGCTGGTATATAGCCAATCTGGCCTTCAGATTGCTGCTGTACTCATATACCTGAAAATAATTATTGATGTTAATCAACCATGCTTCAGCTGCTTCTTCTGCCTCGCCATCAAAAATTGGTGGATTAATCTTATGAAACTCCCCCTGCAGTTCAACTTTCTGCCTCTTATGATCCTGCTGATCAGACAGATTTTCCGATTTTGCTTCATTATTATTATGGTTTTTGCTTCTGTGAGAGAAACTCTTGTCAATATTTCCAGTGGTGTTGTTTCTGGTTTGCTGGTCCTCTGCTTCTGTTGATACTTCCCTTTCTGCACTGGGTTGTCGCATCTCCTGATTTTGTTTATCTGATATACTCTTCAGAATCTTTTCCTGGTCTTGCAACAACTTTTCATTTTCTTTCCTGACTCTTATCATCTCCTCTTGTAACTGTTGTACTGTATTTAGCAGAAAGGCAGTTTTTTGTTGCTGTGCTTCCAGCAGTTGACTTGTTTTTTGGTGCTGCTCCACCGTTAGTTGAACCCACATTTCTGGGTTCATGATTGCTGGACCTTGAAGCTCTTCTGGTGTCAATTGAGATGTTGTACCTTCTGTCATATCTTCTGCTTCTGCTCAGTGCACTAATACATACACAGCTTTGTTAGTAGACCCTTAGGTTACCAGTGTAGTAACCTGGGCTCTGATACCACTTGTCACATCCACTTACAACTTTTACCATAGCTACCACTTGTCACATCCACTTACGACTTTTACCATAGCAAAGAATTTTATTTTTTTAAAACACAAATAAACACTACAACATTCAATTTATATAAATATATACCAAGCCATAACATCACAGCATTAATAAAATTAATTACTGTTTTATGTGGCGCTTCGCACATACATATATATTCCATATGAAATATACAAAACATCACATATCACCACCGCATTCCTTTTATTTACATAAACTCTTAAACCAAAGTTATCGCATTTAACTTGACCATAATAATCTATGCTCCTGTACATAAGTTAATTTCACAACCAGATTAATATGCACATATGCAAAGGAGGATCATACGGTAGGATCACTTGGTATTGATTCATATTAATTTATGACATTAAACGTAAGCGTCCTTGCAACACTTGTTTGATTGTTCGATCAACAGAGATCTTGGTTTAATCTGCCGGATAAGACTTATATGCATGCGCATTTTCTATACATAAATTCCATATCCCATTGAGAATTAATACCCCGCCATTTGGCACAATAACCTACTGTCCGGGGTACAGATGTCACCCACCAGACCTTTGGTGGTACAAGGAATTGGTGCGGATAACACTGCCGCGTAATCCCATCTCGATATCCGCAGATTTTTCGAGGGAAAAGCGCCAAAGAGTAAACTGTCTGCCGACCTTGTCTCTCCAGACTGTCACTTGCTCCTGGCGCTCTGCTAGTTCTCAGTGCTTAACAGTTTGCATGGCTGATCTTCTCTTGGAGGTGCGCAATCTGCAGTCAATCTCTTGTTTAATCTCCAGTTGCGGTGTTATATGTAGTCCTAACGATCTTCTGACTGTCATACAGAACTTCTGGAGAGGGTTTCAATTTTACAGGGTTTACCCTTGTCAAGCACCGCGTGAGATAGTGCTTCAATTCGCCTCCCGGCTCTAGAGAAGCTTTGCCTATGCCCCTGCAGGTATGGCCGCCTTCAGTTTTAGTTTAAGTTTCTATGGTTTTTGCTTTATAAATGAAGAGTTCGGCTTATGGCTCGCTAAGTCCCTTGTTTTCCTTTCCTGTAGATGTAAGGTCACACGGGTTTATTCTTCCTTATCAGGTGCGTTCCGGTGAACAACCCATCTACATTTATTCTTTGTCTGACTCATAGAGTTCTGTTCTAACAATTTTCTGCTTGGATTCTTGCAGGTGAGATGAACAGGTTAAACTTCCTTGTACAGAACGAGGTCCTATCAATTTCTCTGGTGGCTGACATGTCTATTCGCGCAATGTACAGGTACCCCGCCACTCACAATTTGCATGAAGTTGTGGTGTGCGCTTCGGCTAAAGATTCATTTGGGTTATTGGGTTCTAATTCTAGGATTTATCTAGCCATAGATTAGTTTAAACCTCAGTGTAATTTGAGTATGCAGAGTGGTAGATTTTTGTTACAAGAACAATGTAATGCGTAACTTCTTTGCCTACGAACAGCTATATGTTTACTGTGAACCCCGTTTGATCAGACATTTCTACTTATGGAACAACATATTTTCTGATTTGAGTTCTTTGGGAATGTATACATAGTATGACAGATATGAAGGTATTATTATTATCACCCCTCCTCCTTGGGGTTTATCTTTTTGACACAGTTAAATTTCACTGTTTCTTCCCTTCTCATACATTTATAGATACATTTATAACTTTAACAGGTCGAATGTTTTCTTTTCTTGTTATGGTTGTATTTGGAAATAGTAATAGCTGTAAAGAGTATCTCGTTTTACTGTATTTCAGTAGTCGGATATCCGAAATTTTGTTTTTAACGCTACATGCTCCTGTTGCGGCATTCTGTGTCTTTATAAATTTAATTCACTCTTCTTCTTTCTTTCATCAACTTGTTATATCAGCTTCCCTATTCTTCTTGGCACCGGCCGCCATTCTGGGCCGCGTATAGTTTCCGGTGAACGAACAGGAACAGGTAGGGTTTATCCCAAACCCTGTTCCACAAGTTCGATGCGGGGATTCTTGACCCCACCAAAAAGATTTAGATGCTCTATGTTTTTACGCTCATCACTTTTGCAAGTATTTATATGTTTATAAAACCCATTTCCTATTCTTGGTCTGGAATCTACAACATGCATATACAGTTAACCCCCCTTCATTCCTGCGAGTAACTATTCCAGAAATGATTATTATACATTGAAGAGCTTTTTGTTTAATTCTAAAGGGATTAGGTTCTCCAGTACATAAGTCATTCACGGGTCGATTTAATCAGAAGTTTAATCCACATGCAAGATTCTAATGTCTAACTTCCTGTTTAGTCTAATTTATTACACAGTAACTGCTGCTGCATAAATATCACATCATGATAGTCTAATCTGTCACAGTATCCCTGGAGCATGAATATATATAATATCATAGTAGTCGAAACTGTCACACATTATTTCCGGTAACATAATGAAATGAATATAGTAGTCTCTTCTGTCATACATTAATTCCTATTTCATAATACATTAATATAGCAGTCTAAAATGTCACAGAATATTCCCTGTAACATACTGTAAATACATAGCAGTCTAAACTATCACAGAATGTTCTTTGTAACATATTGCAAAAATATAGCAGTCTAAACTGTCACATATTATTTCCTATCACTTAAATTTAAGTCTTTCTAGAGTACTTATCTGTAGGAAACTGTTGCTCTAAAAACTGTGGTCCTCCCAACCATCAAGGGAGGCAATCACGTCCTCCGCTTGCCCCCTAGCTCCATAATTTCAGTCGGCACCACGGGAACAGTGGGATCCTGTTGTGACCTCTGGACAACCAATCCAGCCACAGACAGACAATCTGGATATAAGGTTGCAGAAGCTTTTCTCAACTGTCCTTTTTCCACAGCTCTAGAGAATAGTTCACCTTACTCTTTCCAGAGAAAAACACATAACCCCTAACCCTCCCCTGGGATTTCCTTTTATCCCTGGAGGTTAGGTAACTGTCCTCTAACTGTTCCCAAGTAACCAACTTCTATTCTTAGACACTTTACCAACAGTTTAAGAGATTCATTTCCTTTTACCCACTCAGTAATAAAAAATGGTGTTTCTTGTTGAGTTTCTTTTACAAAAAATAAAATAAACATATATTAAAATAAATAAATTATCTTTTAACTAAATTCATGCTAATTAGCTCTAAATAGGTACATCACATGAAGCCACCCCGGAGCGAAAATAAAGGATGCGCATTCATCCACGAAGCCATGCCGTCTCAAACGCCGGGCGAGCGATAACCGAGAGATATCGTCGGCTCCCATGTGGTGCGATGCGATGGACTTGGCTTATTCTTGGACGTACTTGAAGAACACCATAAAATTCCTCTCTGTGGTGTTGGGCTGAGTAATTTCTCACGGAAAGGAAACAATGGGATTCATGCAATACTTTTTTCATCCTGGCGAATAATCTTTTCCATCAACGTTGCAAAATCTAAGAAAAACAACGTACCCTGTAATTCTTTTTTGACATATGCTTCTGCCTCGTTTTTTCTTAGAAGGGCAGCATCGCACTGAAAGAGGACTCTATTCTTCTTTACATTCACATAATAATGTGTGTCAAATGTTTGAAAGCTACCCGGATCCATCTCTACTATCGTTTTATTTTATTGTCCCAGGCTTGCATTTTATCTTCGGGTGAGTATCGATTGGAGATTAATATTTGAATGCACGTGAGATTTTTGATGGTGTTGAATCCATTTCCACCATAAAAAACATGATTCAAACACTAACACTATTAGATTTTTTGAGACCGAACAATTCCTTAATCTAAGTAAACTTAACCTTTATGAAAATATGCAAAGCTAAAAAACAGTGTAAGAATATCAAAATCACATAAAATATACAATTTTATTATTATTTTCACAACTTACTAAAAAAATATTAAAACACATTTATAAATTTTTAAACTTTTTCTTAATTTTTAATCGTTTATAAAGAAATCACTTAGAATATAAACAAATAATTTATCTATCAAATTCCATCTTTTAAAAAACATTAAAACTTTCCATCTTTTAATTATCTATCAAAATTTGTGTTACTTGGAACTAGATAAATTCTAATGGAGAGAAAAGAATATATGCATTATGTCTCCATGTCTCTAGTGTAGATATTAAAGTTCATTAAATGAGTTTATTTTTCTTCAAATAACCATCAAAAAAATTAAAATAAATCTAAATATAGAATTTTAACCATTTTCAACAAAGTATACAATTATTCTTTTAAATGTAATTATTAATAATTTATTAAAAAACTCAATTTTTATATAATTAATTGAATTTAAATATTTATTGGGATGAAATTAATTTTTTAACAAATTTATTAAATCAATTTAAATATAAAAATTAATATAATTTAATTGAATTTAAATTTTTAATCATTTTTATATTTGAGAGTGCATTAAAATATTCATACATTCTTGTAATTTTTTAATTGAATTGATAATAGTTTTTGTAAAAGCAAGGTTGGCCATGCCCAATGACTTTGAACATGTCTCAATATCCCTTAATGCTCCTATTGTTATCTAGAATAAATTCTTACAGATGCCAAAGCTAAGGTCTTTTCTTTGGGCTACTTCACATGTCTAGCTGTAAAAAGAGTGACACAATATTGGTATTCTAGGCGCATAAAATTTAAAACTAACTCTTATACTTTGTACATTATTATGATTGCATCTCTCTCAATCACCTACCATGAATGCTTTGTTTTTGTAACTAAATATATGTTAAGCAAGAGTATCTACAATATAACTTTTGTTCAAATGTGACAATAAATTTATATCTTTCAAAGTCCAATAATTAAGTTTAAAACACTAACTATGTTATCTTATTTAACCATTCTCTCAAATAAAATATTTAAAAAAAAATATCTTTTTTATTTTTATTAAAATTAAATATTATATAATATATTGATTAAAACTAAATAGACCAATCAAATATTTTAATCTTACTTTGTCAATAATTAATAATAATATATAAGTGAATGTCAAGAGCCATTAACACTACATGCATATAAATTATATAAAAGTTGTTTTCAGTAATTCAAAAATGCCTTGTCATAAGTGTGAACACCATATAATCCTTGTTAAGAAAACCATACTTTATAGAGCCTGTCTTAATGTTTCACTCTTGAACGTTTGTGTTTGAAATAAAAAAACACCACTTACTTTATTAAAAAAAAAAAATATGTGATCATACCAAATTTGATTATATGTACTTTAAAACATCGGCTCACCTTGCATAGTAGAAAATCGATTTTATTTATATTCTTCAATAATTCATGACACTCGTGGACTGAATCAATGCATGATTTTTTATTAAAAAATTCTGAGTAGGTAACATTTATTGAACTGGGCCACTCAATGTTGGTCTTTTTATTAAAAAATTATGAGGGGAGGTAACCTTTTTTAATGGGTCTAGATTAATTAGATTTACAATTAAAAATTACTATTTTCAATATATATATTCAATATCACTATTGTTTAGATAGGTATTTATAAATATATATATTTAATATCATTATTGTGTAGATAGGTACTTTTTAATTTAATATGTGTGTATTTTTTTATTTAATATGAAAGATATGTTGTAATGTTATGTAGATTTTTTACTATTAAAATTTATAAAAGTATATATTTTATATTCTTTTTAGTTTTGAACTTATTAAGGAAGAAACACATACTCTTATTTAATAGGTTCATTCAAACTATTATTTAAAGGGGGTAAAATTCCAGATAATTATGTTCTTTGATGATGTTAAGAGAAAAATCAAAATTTATAACAATCTTTTGTGTTTTGGTAGATAATTTTTTAAAAATTACTGAAATATTTTTTCTCATATAATATATTTAAATATGAAAATTATATCATTTTAACTTTACACTTTATTTATTGAAAGTAAACCAGCATGGATTCATCTTAATTGGAAAGCTATCAAAGAGGAATCAAATTGTTCAAAGTACAAAGGTTTTCTCAAGTTTCAATTTTTATTTATTGAAAGTAAACCAGCATGGATTCATCTTAATTGGAAAGCTATCAAAGAGGAATCAAATTGTTCAAAGTACAAAGGTTTTCTCAAGTTTCGAAGTTGAGAGAAATATAGGTTGGTTATCTCGAGAGACTCTCTCCAACTCAATATGAAAAAAATATTGTAATGTTATATTTAGTAAACATTTTGACTTAATCAAATACATTTTTCTCTCAATCAAATTACTAGCAATTTTGGATTCCCAAATTTGACCACCCATATAAAATTATAATTATAAATTATACCTAAAATTTTGAACTCTAAAATATAAGATCCATATACCTTTATCAGTCGATAAGTAAATTATTATTACTCTAATTATACAAATTATAAAATAATTGTTAAATATAAAAGTGAAAGAAAATTTTATATTTTCCTCGTTAAGTGTGTTAAACCTTTATGCCTTTTTAAATTTTAAAATATAAATTTTACGTAAAACGTTTCGCATCGACGGGAAATGTCAAAACTCGACGACCGTAAAAGATTCCACAGGCCACAATTTGGAGTTCCATAGGCATTAAAACTCTGCTCATATTAGGGATTGCACGAAACCCTTACAGTCGAATTTCCATGGCGATTCCGTTTGGACTCAATTCGTTTCTCCTGCCTGTTTTCGTTCTCGTAATTTCCTTACTCTTCCTCCGACTGCTTCTTTGGAGGAGTTGGCAGTACAAGAAGCTACCGCCAGGTCCCCCGGCATGGCCCATTGTAGGGAACCTCCTTCAGATCGGATTTTCCATCGACGCGCTTGATAGGTCAGTGAAGAAATTCCATGAGAGGTACGGCCCAATATTCACCATCTGGTTCGGTTCCCACCCTATGCTCATCATTACCGGCCGCGAGTTTTCTCAGGAGGCGCTCATACAGAAGGGCGCCGTCTTCGCTAACCGCCCACCAGCCCCTCGGACGGAGAAAATATTCGACATCAACCAGCACACGGTCAACTCGGCTGCATACGGGCCACTGTGGCGGAGCCTTCGCAGGAATCTGGTTAACGAAGCCCTCAGCCCTTCGGCGATGAAGGTCTTCCGCGAGGTGAGGGAGTGGGCCATAGGCCGCCTCATGGAAAATCTGAGGAACGAAGCGGCTCGCAACAGGGGAGCGGTTAGCGTGGTGGAGCAGTTTCGAAACGCGCTCTTCTGCATCCTCCTGTGGATGTGCTTCGGCATCAAGCTGGACGAGGAGACGGTGTTATCCGTGCAGGGTGTCATGCGGGAGCTCTCCCTGATCCAGGGAGGTCTGGACGAATTCTTACCGATTCCGCAGTTCTTTTACCGGCGCCGCCGAACGCGGTTGGCGGAGATCCGTCGGAGACAGCAGGAAGCCCTGCTCGCCCTCATAAACCGGCGTCGCCATTTGTCGCCTCCGGCCGGCAGTGCGTACGTGGACACGTTGCTCAATCTTACAGTGGACGACGGGAAAAGCCTTGACGACAACGATCTTGTTGCGCTGTGCACGGAATTCATCATAGCCGGCACCGACACAACCTTGACAGCCCTGCAGTGGTTGATGGCGAATCTGGTGATCCGTCAAGACGTACAGGCCAGATTATACGATGAGATAATCGGCGTCACTGGGAACAGGAAACCGGCGGAGGAAGACGACCTGCACCGGATGCCTTTTCTGGAGGCCGTGGTGAAGGAAACCCTGAGACGCCACCCTCCGGGACACTTCCTCGCCCCCCACGCCGTCACCCGTCCCTGCGAGCTTGGCGGCTACGAGGTCCCTACCGATGCGTCCGTCAATTTCTACGTTGCGGATATGGGGATGGATCCGAGAGTGTGGCAAAACCCTAGGGAGTTCAGGCCGGAGAGGTTTGCAGATGAGGGTGTGGAAGTGGATTTGATGGCGCCCAAGGAAATGAAGATGATGCCGTTCGGCGCAGGGCGGAGGATGTGTCCGGGCATAGGGCTGACTGTGCTCCATTTAAAACTCATGGTTGCCCGACTTGTTCAGGAATTCGCGTGGGAATGCAAGCCGGGGAAGACCGTTGATCTGTCTGAGACGCTGGAACTCACTATGGTTATGAAATATCCTCTAGAGGCGGTCATAAAGGAGAGGGTGAATATCCATAATTGACCGACGGAAGCTTACTAGCGATAACAGGTTCGATCCTTACTGTGTGAAATAAATAAATAACGTAGTCACTGCGTGAATTAAATAAATATATTAAACTGAATTAAAATGGTCTGTTAAAGATCTTTCCATGTATATAACTACTTTAATATTTAATAGCATTGAAACTTTTATTTGTAGGATATTTTAAACTTGGTGGATGATTTATATCGATGGGCAATGGCCAAGGGAAATAAACCAGAGATGCAAGCACCGGTAGTCGCTGCCGATTTGGCACGAGATTGAACATGATGGATATTGACTTTGAATGAATTTTATTCATTTGAATCAAATTTGTAATTGGAGTGATGTTAAAATAAGTAATTACTTCTTGTATGGAGAGTTAGACACTCAGTGAAGTGAATTAGTGGAGTTGAGTGATACATATATTTGGTGAGTGAGTTAAAGAGTTAGTTAAGTGAGTGATGATCAATATGTGAGAGTTGAGTTATGTGAGAGTGTGTGCATGTCAATTAGGTTAAATACTTTTCATTGAGTTCATTGTATTCAGAATGATTGAGATTAATGAAAAAATGGCAGCTGATTGTTTCATATGTGATATACTTGTGTTATTTATGTATGTGAATTCTATGCCTCTCCAACAAGTGAATTGTGTTTATTAATACCTAAATTTATGATTAGAGTAAATTGTGTTAATTAATACCAGTATCCATAATCTTGATTTCTGGTGCTTAAATGAGATTGGACTTTCTTGTTACATCTAAATGCTAAATTTTTAATTTTGATTTCTGGTGATTAGATGACATTGGTGGACTAAATTTTAAAGCTTAATTACAGAAAATTGTAATGACTTTAAAACGTACCCTCTAAATGCTAAATTTTTAATTTTGATTTCTGGTAATTAGATGACATTGGTGGACTAAATTTTAAAGCTTAATTACAGAAAATTGTTACCCTCTTTTTTGTTATTTCCATTATTAATTTCTTTGCTCTTCTTACATGTTATAGATGTCAACATTTTATTTGCAAGCTATCAAATCCATTACTAAGTGTTCTTAACATCCATTAACTGTGATCTCCATTATTAATTCTTTACTGTTCTTACACATTATAAATTTCAGAATTTTATATGCAAACTATCAAATCTCACGCGTTATAGATTTCAAAATTTTATATGCAAGCTATATGACTGGTTCGTAATCATGTCTTTGCCATGGGTAACGAGAATATTAGATTTTTGTTGTTGGCTACTGCAGTGTACACATATAGACTTATTAAAGCTTTATATAGTGCATAAGTTGCAATGCACAACATAATTCGATAAATAAATGTTCCTTGGCATTGGCGCTTGGGGTTTGAGTGTGAATTTAATTGTGTCTATATGGTTTGGGATTATATTGACGCTGAAGTTGAAAATATAATGTAATATTACCATTGATTTTTATTAATATGTATGTTTTTGAAAGATAATGAAATTGTTTTTCAAAAAAAGATATTCAAATATTTTGACTCATAATCTTTCCCTAATGCTTTATAGATGTGTAATGCATGTATTATTCTTTAGAGACTTGGTAAAGTATGCATCTAAAATCTAATACCTAATCAGGTGAGTGGCTTTACAATTTAAAAATAATTAAATGAATTATTTTATGTTTTTCATTTAATTAAATAAAAATTACAATCTACAAGTTGGCTTGTATTATAGCCACTTATTTCTCATCCCATGAGCCCCCAAATCCACTAAATGGAAGGGTTATTAACCCAAATACTCTATAACAACGTTGTAACTTTTTGAAAGATTTATGACAAGAAAATCATGTCCTTTCTACAACAATAGAGCTACAACGTTGTAACTTTCTAAAAGCTTTATGGGAAGGAAATCATGTCCTTTCTACAATGATTAAAGGACCTACTTTGCTGCTACAACACTAATACTCTTTATGGAGTCACTCGTACTTACTGCAATAATATTCTTTCTAGACTCACTTGTACTTACAGAAGTAACACTAGTAAAAGTAGGTAGAGGTTAAGTAAAGATAAGGCATTATTGATTTACTCTCTAAGTTTCACCCACACCTTTTCCATTGTAAGTTAGAAATTACATGTTCAAGTCTCGTCTGTAAAGGATGAATTAGTGGCTCAAAATGATAAGTAATGCTTATGATATTGGAAAAAAACGTCAAAATTATTATTTTTCCTGTTGGTGTCATTGCCTTGTTCTCTAACCTATTAATGTTGGAATCTATTAAGTAAGAAAAAAACATCACATTTATTCTTGTTGTTGTTGTCATTGCTTCATTTTGGAAGCTATTAATGTTGGAGTCTATTAATGTAGGAGACTGTACATAGCATCACCGATAACCTTCCTTGTTTTGTAAGTATTTTTGTATAATAATGGCTTTCAGAAAATTGAAATATTTTTAATTATCAAAAGTTGAAAGAGATTGTTAGATGAAAGCATCTTTGTGTTGGAATTTTTGAATACCGAACAAAAAAGAGGAAAAATATAATTCTTCTGCAAACACAGAGATTAAAAAAAATTTGTGGACATAGATGTGAAACAGAAACACTATTTCATTAAACAGATGCACTATTACAAAAATGAGACTTTCCTTCAGAACTACTCAGTTTTGGATTCACAAAAATTTATCTCGTTGCTACACACACAACGCTTCAAAAAAAACTCTAAAGCACTTCAAAAAAATCTGCTTCACCGTCTCTCTCTTTCTATTCTACCTTCAGGCATATATTGCATACAAAGTCAATGCACTTCACATAAAATGCACACACTACTACAATTCTTATATATATTGTAAATATATATATTTACAATACATATTATAAGTCATATATCCTAAGTTATGAAAACATAAAACATGTCGCGCGACAAATAAACAAAAAAACAAAAAAAAAAACATTAACCAAAGTTTAGTTTCGGCAGAGTGCGTAGAAGCCTTCTTGCCGGTTTCTTTGCCCCACGGAATTCATTTGATTGGCCCGGAGGAGTGATGACATCACCTCCTCCGGTGGGTCAAGTTCCATGCTCATAGCTCATATTGGATGTTGCTGGAATTTTGTTTTGTGGAGAGTTTATTGCGGTAGGTGTTGCGGATAAGAGTGGCAGGTTGAGAGCTGGGTTGTATGTGTATTAAACATGAAATTTATTTCGCGGTGGTGTGTAAATCAGAACAAAAATCTACTTCCTCCTTTTGTCCTTCGGTGTTCCCATCAGAGTTTAACTTTGTCATCCTTCTACTCTGCTTGCAGCGGTTGGAATTAATTTCCAACACTCCCCCTTAATTAGAACTGATGTTCTCTTGCATACCCAGACATTTTCTTAAATAATTAAAACTCTTCTGCCCCAATGGTTTTGTTAATATATCAGCAAAATGCTCTTTTGTTTTACAATACTTCAGAACTATTTCTCCATTGCTCACTAACTCATTGATGTAGTGATAGTTTGCATCAATGTGTTTCGTTCTCTTATGAAACATTGAATTCTTGGATAAAGCTATAGTTGAGTTATTAGCAGAATAAACTATTGTGCCTTTTACTATTCATGACACAAACTTCTCAACATTCTCCTTATCCATACTGCTTGACATGTTGCTGCTGTAGCTTCCACTTACTCTTCCTCTGCTATTGATAAATCCACAACCACCCTTGATGCTCACTGGAGGATCTATTGCTACAGGACTTGGAATATTACAGATACCATTGGAGAGATATCTGGTGCTGGGCTTTTCCTTTCACTTTGGTGATCCATGGATTAGCTTGCTGATCCATGTTCTGTTTAGATTTGATCTATTTTAATGTAAAGTCATCTTCAGAAATTTCTGAAGCATTTTGCAAATCTGCAACTTAAAACTCAGATATACTCTTTGTTATGCATGATTTGGTCAAAACCCCAAGGGGATCGTGTAAATAAGACTATCTAGTTTCCAGATCTGAAATGGATCTGATGTTTTTTCCACAGATCTGTCCTAGATTTGAGTTGTAATATTGAGCTGCTGCAGCTCCTCAAAATAACGTTGTTAAGCCATTTGGCAGTTTATATATGTGTTGCAGCCTTCTTTTATGAAGATTTCTTTCTCTATTGTCTCCTGTATTCTACTGTATATTGAAATAGCTTCATTGTAATTCTGATTTGCTGATGTATACTCATAATTTAATCATATTTGATGGCCTCCTACTCATACTGTCCAAGACTGCATTATTTCTGAAGCAGTTTGTTGTGCATAGCTGCAGCCCCTCTTGTAGGGTGTTTTTCAGCTAGACTAGGTGGTGGGAGATCTGTTTACCACACCTAGTTTGATTTGTTTTTGCTCCCCTTTTGGATCTAGACTCTAGATCTGCTGATATAAGGGATCCAAGGGCTGTAAACTCATTTCTGTGCACCAATCTCCCAGGAGTGCATTATTTCAGCAGGCTTGCTGTGCTAATCCAGATTTGGAATATTACAGTGGTATCAAAGCTCCTTTCTTGGCACATCCTGTGCTTTCCTTGGAGCACCACAACCATGTTGCATTCAGAATAAGATGAAGCTCTTACTGAGAGGGAGAAGAGGTATCATAATAGAATTCACAAGAATTTTGATTACACTACTGATGAGAAAGACAAGGGTAAAGCCCCTGAAACTACAAATGATAAAGAAGGAGAAGAGTTTGCAAGAACTCTTTTGGTGGCCATGAAAGATCTTGCTAGAGAGATCAAGGAGATGAGGATGGACAGAATGAGGGAATATCTTGGGAGATTTCATCCTGGGGAAAGCTCTGGCATGTATCATCATTGGACTGGTCAACCAATGAACCACCAGAAGCTCCACAACGCTCCACTGTGCCTACCTTCTTGGCTGTGGAGAATGAAGGACCATAAGAGAAAGCTTTCCTTGAAGATTACTTTGTGGAATATGAATCTTAGAATAAGAGATTCAGAGACCACTTGAGTTTCCAAGAGTTTTGTCACCTCAAGGACAAAAGAAGACCAAGGCAGCAGTATAGAGATGGTGGGTTCTTTCATAACTAGGATAGACACCACTCTATGGGCAAATTATTTTTGCCCAAGTTTGATGGATCATCCTCCAGTTCTGCCAAGGCATGGGTAGAAAAGTTGGATATTTACTTTCAGTTGAACAAAGTCCCTAAGATTGAAGCCATCAAGATTGCAGTGCTACACTTTGAAGGTGAGGCATACAATTGGTGGTTCCATGGGTTGTCTACAATGGGACATGTCAATGTGACTACCTATTCTGAGTTTACTAGAAGAGTAGTGGAGAGGTTTGACAGGAAGGATCATGAAGCACCCTTCATAAGCCTTGCAAAGCTGAAGCAATCAGGGGATGCAGAAACTTATATCTCTGAGTTTTTGAGATTATCAGTCATGGTTCCTGATCTATCTATAGCAAGGAGGGTTTACATGTTCATCGATGGCCTGGAGGAACCTTTGCATGGGTTGGTTAAATCTACCAAGC
Source organism: Pinus albicaulis (assembly GCA_034641835.2). Taxonomy (NCBI): domain Eukaryota; kingdom Viridiplantae; phylum Streptophyta; class Pinopsida; order Pinales; family Pinaceae; genus Pinus; species Pinus albicaulis. Next base: position 28,271 of record JAXQQM020067212.1, on the reverse strand, counting down.
CCATCACTTTGCATGATGCCATTGAGAGGGCTAGAGACCTCCAAGATGCCTTGCCAAAAGCAAAGGCAACTTTCTAGAGCAAGGCCCCTCACTTTTCCAAGGGGAAGGAAGGAAAATTTGCTCCTTCCACGGAGAGCTCTTTGAAGAAGCCTCTTGATATTGAACTCAGGAGGGAGTTGAGAAAGAAGAGATTTTGTTTCACCTACCAAGAGTCATGGGCACCAGGACATAGATGTGTTGCTGAGAAAGCACACTACATAGAAGTCTTCTCATATTTTGAGGAGGAAGATGGAGATGATGGACCTAGGAGGGGTCACAGTGCTGATAATGATGAGAAAGAGCCAACACCATCCGGATATGGGGATGGAGCCTTTGCTCCCACAAGTGGGACTCTTGCATCTTTGAGAGGAGTGCCTATGTACTTGACCCTAAGAGTACAAGGTTCAGTCATGAATCAGAGGGTATCTGTGCTGATTGACAGTGGGGTAACCCACAACTTTATTGATGCTCATCTTGTGCAAAGGAGAGCAACTCTACGATACTTTTGAGGTATTTTCCGTTTTGGTCCCATGATATAGAACCATGCAATGCATGCAATATTTTCCCCTCACTCTTAGCTACCAGGATCCTACACTCCGGTGGATCACTTTTTATAGTTTACATACTCGTACACCAATACGGCTGCGGGTGCTCCAATGGTCAGATTACTGGGGAAGGTGACCACTGATTAGAAAGCTTGCAGATGGAGTGGGTGGACTCAAGAGTGGGAAACCACAACATTCAAGTTATGAACAGTCTACCTTCACTACAGCACTTCCACACAAACAACAAAGATGGATTTTGTGCGTTGGAAGCTAAGAATCTTACGGCCCCTTCTAACTTATGTACTCACTGCCGTGGTAAGGGACATTCCTATCTAGTGGCAAGCCACCTGGGGTGCCACCAGATTCAGATCTTGTGGGGGAGGCCTCACAAAGTACTGCTCCAAATCTAGATCCAGGAGGGATTGGAGCAATGAGAGACCAAGTTATAGTGCTAGAGGGCTTGGGAAAGCTCAAGAATGAGGGGGATCTTCTTCCTGCATCACTATCACCCTCTCTCTTTTTTGAATCTGCATTGTGGGAGGAGAAGAATGGGAGGATCAACCTTCCAACACACAAATTTGGCATGAGAAATGTCAAAAATGAGATCAGCAGCATGACAGGCACTCCCATGGATGTATCAGCAATGCTGTCATTGTTGAGCAGTGTGGATCTATATTGGAAATCTCAACTTCTTGTAGAGTATTTCAAAGATCTCCACACAGGTATGATACTAGATGACATGCAACAAGAAGAGGGCTACTTATTCCAAGGGGGATTCATCTATTATCATGGTAAGGTCTTCTTGGCTAGAGTTTCCAAGCTCAAGCAGAAGATATTACAAGGGGCACATGAAGAATTCTTCCTCAGCCATATGCATTCAATAAAGATCTATACCCTGATCATGAGGAGCTTTGTTTGGGAAGGCATGAGAGAGGAATTACATCAACACTTTCAAGAGTGCATTAGTCATGGAGGATTGGGGCAGCCAATGGACTCTTTGCAAGAGTCATTTCAACTAGTTCTTCCTTTTCTTGAGAGGAGGAAAATGCTCATGCACAACTCCATGTGTATGAAGGACTATGATGGTAAAGGATCTGATCATGCCAAGCAAGTTGTATTTTCTGATTTATCACATTCCTTTGCCATGTTTTTGCAGGATATGACTCCTAAAGGGAGTGAGAGATCATGTGGATCTCATGATTGTTGGTGGGCCAATAGAGATTTCTATCTATTGCCACAGGAGATATCTTGCTCTATTATCTCATGTATTCTACTGTATATTGAAAGGAGTCATTGTAATTATATTTAATATTGAGATCATAAGTAATCATTTATGCCTCATCACACTAGTTCAAGACTGCTATTTGCTGAAGCAGCTGTGGGTATAGTCGCAACCCTCTTGTAGGGTGTTTTTCAGCTAGACTAGGTGGTGGGAGATCTGTTTACCACACCTAGTTTGATTTTTTTTTTCTCTCCTTTTGGATCTAGACTCTAGATTTGCTGATCTAAGGGATCCAAGGGTTGTAAACTCATTTATGTGCACCAATATCCTAGGAGTGTGTTATTTTAGCAGGCTTGCTGTGCTAATCCAGATTTGGAATATTACAGATCCTTAATTTCGAGATGCTTAGTGGAGGATCCTTCACTAGAGATCCTACAGGTGGTTTTCCTCTGGAGCCCTGGAATATTCCTCTTAGCTTCTGAACTCAACCACTTTGCTACAGGGTATTTTTCAGCTAGACTAGGTGGTGGGAGATATGTTTACCACAACCTAGTTTGATTTGTTTTTTCTCCCCTTTTGGATCTAGACTCCAGATCTGATAATCTAAGGGATCCAAGGGCTCTAAACTCATTTCTCAGGCATCAATCTCCCAGAGTGCATTATTTCGTAGGCTTGCTATGTCTCAAGATTGAAGATGTAGCACACAAACTCTAAATGGAATATTAAAATTTTGTTTTTATCACCTAGCAAATAAATAAATGGGTAAGGAAGCCTATGCTTAGTAAAACAGGGAATAAAATCCCTCAAATGTGAAAAGGGATAGTCATAAGAGCTGGATTTCACACGCCTATATGTGAAAAGGGACATTTGCATGAACACAAGGTCAAGTTTGACCAAGTCAACAACGTTGGTAGAAGAGGAGGAAAAAACTTTGATAGACAGCGTAGTGTGAATGGGAAGAGGGTTATTTGGTGGAGGAAACCCTAAAGAGTGGGACCCATGGAGAGAGGGCTTTCACTTGTTTAAAAAGAGGGCAAGGCAGCCATTGTTTCTCATGTCATGTATTATTGATTTTATGGTCTATTCAGACTTTGCATAATCTCTGGCTGTTTAGCTGAGTTGAAGTGCTGCTTAGCACAACGATCTCTTACTTATGAATCCTTTTCCTTCCAAGAGAGGCCTCTTGAAGGATCCTGTACTTCATTCTCCACATTCAGGATCAAGGCTAAGCCACCTCGTCTAGCTACAACGTTATTTATGCTCAAGTATAACGTTTTGTTGTAGGGTGTTGTAGTGGGGGACCTCAACACCATTTCCAGAGCTGATTTTTAGAGGAGGGAGTCTCCATTCCTTTGGGAAGCTAGTGAGGAAGGTTTCAAAGCTTATTTCAGATCTTGGCATTGGGCCAACTCATTCCCTTGCCCCTACAACGCAGTTTGCTTCAGGGACTGTGTTATTTCTAGTGAGCAATTACTGTAGGGCTTTGCAGATATGTTTGGAGGGTGAGATCTTCAGTGATATGATCAGGCTTTCACTTGGAAGATCCATTGGAGGAGGCATATTCAGTTTGGACATCATCTTCAGCCATCTCCATCCAGTTCCATTTTCTGAGTTGCAGCTGCTACCCAACAACTCTGGCATTTTGCAGATTTTGTATATTACAGCCAATCCTTCTAGGATTGACCTGAGGTAGCCTTTGGGAGCTGAGATCTTCACTCCCAATGTTGTATGGGCCATAAATTGTACATATGTGTATTTGAAATATGTTAGCATGCAATTTCTCTTATAAAACTATGCAGTCATAGCTTGGGCACACTTGTGTAGCAGTGTTTTATCTTGATTTATGTACTTGTCTCTTGAGGCTGAGCATTGCCTATCTTGAGTAACATTTTCCTCAAGGTCTTGTATTAATTTGTTGCTGCTATTTATTAATAAGATGGCTATGGATATTTCTCAAATTTCTATGAGTTGAGTGTCACTGCTACTCCATTGTTGTGTTTTCATATTGTTTGTTCCCAATTTAGGAATATTATAAGATATTCCTAACATTGTATATTTCCATCCTGGCTTTGGGATATTACAAGGGTAGATTCAAGCTTTAATATTGGCTCACTGGTGGATCTCGTAAATGAAGGACCACAAGAGCAAGCTTCCCTTGAAGATTACTTTGTGGAATATGAATCTCAGAATTAGAGATTCAAATACCACTTGAGTTTCCAAGAGTTTTGTCATCTCAAGGACAGAAGAAGACCAAGGCAGCAGTATAGAGATGGTGGGCTCTTTCATAACCAGGATAGACACCACTCTATGGGAAGATTCTTTTTGCCCAAGTTTGATGGATCATCCGCCAGTTCTGCCAAGGCATGGGTAGAAAAGCTATATATTTACTTTCAGTTGAACAAATTCCCTGAGATTGAAGCCATCAATATTGCAGCACTGCACTTTGAAGGTGAGGCACACAATTGGTGGTTCCATGGGTTGTCTACATTTGGACATATCAATGTGACTACCTATTCTAATTTTACTAGAATACTAATGGAGAGGTTTGATAGGAAGGATCCTGAAGCACCCTTCATAAGCCTTGCAAAGCTAAAGCAATCAGGGGATGCAGAAACTTATATCTATGAGTTTCTGAGATTCTCAGTCATGGTTCCTGATCTATCTGTAGCAAGGAGGGTTTACATGTTCATCGATGGCCTGGAGGAATCTTTGCATGGGTTGGTTAAATCTACCAAGCCCATCAAGAAAGAAAACTTTGTGGAATATGAATCTTAGAATCAGAGATTCATAGACCACTTGAGTTTCCAAGAGTTTTGTCACCTCAAGGACAAAAGAAGACCAAGGCAGCAGTATAGAGATGGTGGGTTCTTTCATAACTAGGATAGACACCACTCTATGAGAAAATTATTTTTGCCCAATTTTGATGGATCATCCTCCAGTTCTTCCAAGGCATGGGTAAAAAAGTTGGATATTTACTTTCAGTTGAAAAAAGTCCCTAAGATTGAAGCCATCAAGATTGCAGTGCTACACTTTGAAGGTGAGGCATACAATTGGTGGTTCCATGGGTTGTCTACAATGGGACATGTCAATGTGACTACCTATTCTGAGTTTACTAGAAGAGTAGTGGAGAGGTTTGACAGGAAGGATCATGAAGCACCCTTCATAAGCCTTGCAAAGCTGAAGCAATCAGGGGATGCAGAAACTTATATCTCTGAGTTTTTGAGATTATCAGTCATGGTTCCTGATCTATCTATAGCAAGGAGGGTTTACATGTTCATCGATGGCCTGGAGGAACCTTTGCATGGGTTTGTTAAATCTACCAAGCCCATCACTTTGCATGATGCCATTGAGAGGGCTAGAGACCTCCAAGATGCCTTGCCAAAAGCAAAGGCAACTTTCTAGAGCAAGGCCCCTCACTTTTCCAAGGGGAAGGAAGGAAAATTTGCTCCTTCCACGGAGAGCTCTTTGAAGAAGCCTCTTGATATTGAACTCAGGAGGGAGTTGAGAAAGAAGAGATTTTGTTTCACCTACCAAGAGTCATGGGCACCAGGACATAGATGTGTTGCTGAGAAAGCACACTACATAGAAGTCTTCTCATATTTTGAGGAGGAAGATGGAGATGATGGACCTAGGAGGGGTCACAGTGCTGATAATGATGAGAAAGAGCCAACACCATCCGGATATGGGGATGGAGCCTTTGCTCCCACAAGTGGGACTCTTGCATCTTTGAGAGGAGTGCCTATGTACTTGACCCTAAGAGTACAAGGTTCAGTCATGAATCAGAGGGTATCTGTGCTGATTGACAGTGGGGTAACCCACAACTTTATTGATGCTCATCTTGTGCAAAGGAGAGCAATCCCCACTGATACTTTTGAGGGATTTTCTATTTTGGTCCCATGATATAGAACCATACAATGCATGCAATATGTTCCCTCACTCTCAGTTACTATGGGATCCCACACTCTGGTGGATCACTTTTTTACAGTTTACATACCGGACACCAATATCATTCTGGGTGTCCAATGGTTGATTACTTTGGGGAAGGTGACCACTGATCAGAAAGCTTTGCAGATGGAGTGGGTGGACTTGAAGAGTGGGAAACCACAAATGATTCAAGTTATGAACATTTATCCTTCACCAAGTACTTCCACACAAACAAAAAAGATGGATTTGCACAGTGGAAGCAGGAATCTTACAGTCCCTTCTCTTATGTTCATGAGGATGCTACAAGGGACATTCCTATCTAGTGGCAAGCCACCTGGGGTGCCACCAGATTCAGATCTTGTGGGGGAGGCCTCACAAAGTACTGCTCCAAATCTAGATCCAGGAGGGATTGGAGCAATGAGAGACCAAGTTATAGTGCTAGAGGGCTTGGGAAAGCTCAAGAATGAGGGGGATCTTCTTCCTGCATCACTATCACCCTCTCTCTTTTTTGAATCTGCATTGTGGGAGGAGAAGAATGGGAGGATCAACCTTCCAACACACAAATTTGGCATGAGAAATGTCAAAAATGAGATCAGCAGCATGACAGGCACTCCCATGGATGTATCAGCAATGCTGTCATTGTTGAGCAGTGTGGATCTATATTGGAAATCTCAACTTCTTGTAGAGTATTTCAAAGATCTCCACACAGGTATGATACTAGATGACATGCAACAAGAAGAGGGCTACTTATTCCAAGGGGGATTCATCTATTATCATGGTAAGGTCTTCTTGGCTAGAGTTTCCAAGCTCAAGCAGAAGATATTACAAGGGGCACATGAAGAATTCTTCCTCAGCCATATGCATTCAATAAAGATCTATACCCTGATCATGAGGAGCTTTGTTTGGGAAGGCATGAGAGAGGAATTACATCAACACTTTCAAGAGTGCATTAGTCATGGAGGATTGGGGCAGCCAATGGACTCTTTGCAAGAGTCATTTCAACTAGTTCTTCCTTTTCTTGAGAGGAGGAAAATGCTCATGCACAACTCCATGTGTATGAAGGACTATGATGGTAAAGGATCTGATCATGCCAAGCAAGTTGTATTTTCTGATTTATCACATTCCTTTGCCATGTTTTTGCAGGATATGACTCCTAAAGGGAGTGAGAGATCATGTGGATCTCATGATTGTTGGTGGGCCAATAGAGATGTTGAACTTGGCCACTCCCTTATTTTGCAAAGGGAGATTCCTTCTCATGATGGATGCTTTCCAAAGGCACCAAAATTATCTAACATCTTCCTACTACAAATTTTCTTACCCTATTAGTTGCTTGAGGACAAGCAACATTTTGGAGGGGAGGACTGTAATATTCCTACTTAGCCTAAGCTAAGAGGAATATTCATTTTTGTTTTAATTTCTATTGCATGAATAAATGAATAAAGGAGGACATGTAAAACTCTTGAAAAGGTTGAATAAATCAATGCCCATGTGAACAAGGATAAATCAAGGCCATGTAAATAAAACACTTGCAGGTGTGAAAGGGGTTGAGCTGTGAGACTGGGTCAACCTTGACCAAATCTACAGTGTTGTCTAGATTCAATGCACCTCATGAAGGGACAGTGCAGTTCTAGAAGGAGGCCCCTCATGTGAAAGGAGCTAACTCATCAAGGTGGTTTAGGGTTTACAAAGGCTTTCATCTTATAAAAGGAAGGGGAAGGCAGCAAGAGAAGGTTGTTGATTGATCATATTTCTGAGTATCTTATCTGTTTAGACAAATACTATTCTATGTTGTTTAGTGGAGAATTGTGTTGCTTAGCACTTGGAGTTCCTATGCAGGAATTTCACCTCTTCCCTTGAGGATTATTGGAGGAGTTTTTGCTGATTTGATCCACTATCAGGCTTTGGGCCAAGCTCTACTTCCAATTGTAGTGCAGATCCAGTGAGGGTTTGCTTACCTTTGTAAGTTGTAGCAAGTGGAATTTTGGATCTGCTTAGATCTAGCTTGTATTGGAGCCTCTTCTCATGGAGTGTGTCTTTTAACCTCCTGGAAGAGTGCATCCACTATTTGAGCTTTAGATTTGTATCTTGGAATCAGGAATTCATTGTTATTCAAGCTACAAGGCAGTTTTCATTAAGGAACTACGTTGTTTTCATAAGAGATTCTTCAGGGTGTTTGATCCCATTTTTTATGAGAGATCTCTAGTGCTAGGCTTTGCCTTTCACTTTGGTGATCCATGGATTAGCTTGCTTATCCATGTTCTGTTTAAATCTGATCTATTTTAATTTAAAGTCATATTCAGAAATTTCTAAAGCATTTTGCAGATCTGCAACTTAAAACTCAGATCTACTCTTTGTTATGCATGATTTTGTCGAAACCCCAAGGGGATCTTATAAATAAGATTGTCTAGTTTCTAGATCTGAAATGGATCTGATGTTTTGTCCACAGATCTATCGTATATCTAAGTTTTAACATTTAGCTACTACAACTCTTCAAAATAACGTTGTTAAGCCATTTGGCAGTTTATATATTTGTTGCAACCTTCTTTTCTGAAGATTTATTGCTCTATTATCTCTTGTATTCTACTGTATATTGAAAGAGCTTCATTGTAATTCTGATTTGTTGCTGTATACTCATAATTTAATCATATTTGATGGCCTCCTACTCATACTGTCCAAGACTGCGTTATTTCTGAAGCAGTTTGTTGTGCATAACTGCAGTCCCTCTTGTAGGGTGTTTTTCAGCTAGACTAGGTGGTGGGAGATCTGTTTACCACACCTAGTTTGCTTTTTTTTTTCTCTCCTTTTGGATCTAGACTCTAGATTTGCTGATCTAAGGGATCCAAGGGTTTTAAACTCATTTCTGTGCACCAATCTCCCAGGAGTGTGTTATTTTAGCAGGCTTGATGTGCTAATCCAGATTTGGAATATTACAGATCCTTCATTTCGAGATGCTTAGTGGAGGATCCTTCACTAGAGATCCTACAGGTTGTTTTCCTCTGGAGCCCTAGAATATTCCTCTTAGCTTCTGAACTCAACCACTTTGCTACAGGGTGTTTTTCAGCTAGACTAGGTGGTGGGAGATATGTTTACCACAACCTAGTTTGATTTGTTTTTTCTCCCCTTTTGGATCTAGACTCCAGATCTGATAATCTAAGGGATCCAAGGGCTCTAAAATAATTTCTATGCACCAATCTCCCAGGAGTGCATTATTTCATCAGGCTTGCTGTGCTATTCCAGATTTGGAATATTTTAGCACACAGCTAAATGGAATATTAAAATTTTGTTTTCATCACCTAGTAGCTAAATAAATGGGTAAGGAAGCCCATGCTTAGTAAAACGGGAATAAAATCCCTCAAATGTGAAAAGGGATAGTCATAAGAGCTAGATTTCACACCCCTATGTGTGAAAAGGGGCATTTTCATGAAGACAAGGTCAAGTTTGACCAAGTCAACAGCGTTGGGAGAAGAGGAGGAAAACACTTTGATAGACAGCGCAGTATGAATGGGAAGAGGGTTATTTGGTGGAGGAAACCCTAAAGAGTGGGACCCATGGAGAGAGGGCTTTCACTTGTTTAAAAGGAGGGCAAGGAAGCCATTGTTTCTCATGTAATGTATTATTGATTTTATGCTCTATTCAAACTTTGTGCAATCTCCAGTTGTTTAGCTAAGTTGCAGTGTTGTTTAGCACAAGGATCTCCTATTTAGGAATCCTTCTCCTTCCAAGAGCGGCCTCCATAAGGATCATGTACTTCATTCTCCACATTCAGGCTCAAGGCCAAGCCACCTCCTCCAGCTACAGTGTTATTTCTGCTCAAGTATAACGTTGTGTTGTAGGGTGTTGCAGTGGAGGACCTCAACACCATTTCCGGAGCTGATTTTCAGAGGAAGGAGTTTCCATTCCTTTGGGAAGCTAGTGAGGAAGGTTTCAAAGCTTATTGTAGATCTTGGCATTGGGCCAACTCATTCCCTTGCCCCTACAATGCATTTTTCTTCCGTGTCTGTGTTATTCCTAGTGAGAAATTGCTGTGGGGCTTTGCAGATATGTTTGGACGGTGAGATCTTCAGTGATAGGATCAACCTTTCACTTGGAAGATCCATTGGAGGAGGAATATTTAGTTGGGCATCATCTTCAGCCATCTCCATCCAGTTCCATTTTCTGAGTTGCAGCTGCTACCCAGCAACTTCGGCATTTTGCAGATTTTGTATAATATAGCCAATCCTTCCAGGATTAACTTGAGGTAGCGTTTAGGAGCTGAGATATTCACTCTCAATGTTGTATGGGCCATATATTTGTATATCCATGTATTTTAAATATGTTAGCTTGCAGTTTCTCTTATAAAACTGTGCAGTCATAGCTTGGGCACACTTGTGTAGCAGTGTTTTATCATGATTTATGTACTTGTCTCTCGAGGCTGAGCATTACCTATCTTGAGTAACATTTTCCTCAAGATCTTGTATTCATTGTTGCTGCTATTACTTAATAAAAATTCTATGGATATTTCTCAAATTTCTATGAGTTGAGTGTCACTGCTACTCCATTGTTGTGTTTGCATATTGCTGGGTCTCCAATTTAGGAATATTATAAGATATTCCTAACATTGTATATTTTCCCGGTTTTGGGATATTATAATGGTATCGAAGCTTTAATATTGGCTCAGCCTGTGGATCTCAGCCATGATGCTATCAAGAAAAAAGAAGATGAAGACTCCATTATCTGGAGAGAGGAAGGAACATAAGCTTACAAATATTATTCCAAGATCTGTACAGAACATTCATGAAGATTTCAAGAAGATAAGGAGGGAGATATGTACAGAATCTATAAGAGGGTTTGAAACTGAGTCAAACTCTAGATTTTCTTATGGGGAGTGTGAGCTTGAAGCCACACCCTATGATGCACAGCGCAGTCACATGGCCAATTTTTCCATAAGGGAGAGAGAAGAAGAAGGAATGCCAAAGAGGGGAACTCTTAGTGGTTTTTTGCATGAGTATGAATCTCAAACTCATAAGTTTATAGATCATATCACTTTTCTGGAGTTTTGCAAGATCATGGTGAGGAGGAGCAAGCAGCATAATATGGATAGATTTCTTATATCTATCTTTGATGGGTCCCCTACATGTTCAGTCGGGGCTTTGGTGGAAGAGCTAGACACCTTTCTGCAGCAGCATTAGATTTCCGAAGATGAAGCCATCAGAGTAGCAGCGTTGCACTTTTGAGGTAAGGTCTATGCATGGTGGTTATTTGAGTCCTTTACTTTAAAGAATGCAAATACTTATTCCTATGCAAGGTTCATTAAAACTTTGATGGAGATATTTGGTAGGAAGAATTCTGAAACACATGTGGAGGAAGCAAACTCATCTAAACAAACAAAACCCTTGCATGTGATGGAGGAGACCATAGACTCAAAATCAATTCAGAGAACCATAAAGGAGGCTGATATCTTGCATTATACTTTGTTGGAGGCAAGACCTCCATCTTGTATTTTGGCACAAGGAGGCAAAGAGATCCCTTTTCCAAAAGAGGATCCAATCATTAGAGGGTTGCCCACTCATGTTGAGGAGGCTAAGGGCAACCGCGCTATCATTTCTAGAGTTGATCTAGCACCTCATGCAGAGGAAGGAGGAGCTCTTGCACCAACTAGAGGGATTCTTGCATCTTTGCAAGGAAGTCCCCAGGATCTCATGTGTGGAGATCAAGGCACAACTCATGCTTTACATGTGCCATTGATGATGAGGTGTGGAACTATGGAGATACAAGGAGGAGATAGGGAGGATGAACAACATCATGTGATGAAGAGCACACATCCCTTTCTATTTCAGGAGGTTGATACACCTAAGAGGGAGTCTAGATTGTGCAGTGAGAGCAGGGACAAGTCTATCCATTCATATGTACAGTCCACTCTTGACATTGATGTCTCACTACATGGAGGAATTCCACCTAGGAGGCCATCAGATCTATCATTGTTGGAAGACATCTTGTCTTTGGACTCACTGCTCTTGGATTTTGGAGAGGTGAAGATTTTGGAGGAGAAATTTGGCATGGGGAATGTCAAAGTAGCAGGCAACAACATGAGTAGAGATTCACATGCCATATCACCAGCATTGTCTATTAGGTGGATTTCTCCTTATTGGAGATCTCAAATCTTGGTAGAGTACTCCAAGGATCTAGGTGCATGTATGATACTTGATGACTCAGATAGAGATGATGAGTATATATTGGATGCTATGGTCATATATTCACATGGCAGAGTCTTCTTGACTAGAGCTTCTAGTCTCAAGGAGAAATTGCTACTTGCAGCACATGAGGACTACCTTTCCATGCATTATGATGCATAAATATCTTTGGAAAAGGAGTTAATTTGGGAGGGCATCCAGCATGACATATTTCAGCATATGGAAAGATGCATAGCCTGGATGGTGACAGAAAGGATGTCATAGCCACCTTCCTACTCATTGAGAGTGAGGGAGCATTTTCAGTTGAGCCATTTTAGCTCAAGGAACAAAGTACATGGTAGAGGAGGTATACATTTGCATTATGATTTTCCTTTCTTTACTTTATATGAGAAGCATAGTGTAACAATCAGGATCATTTCTTCTTGCATATTGTATAATAATGTACTTGTAGCCTTTTGTAGCATTGAGACTGGTTATCTCATTGGTGGTTTGTGGGGGAAGCCACATGTTTCTTGGTGTACACCATTGACACCATATTGTAACTTCATGTTTCCATATTATGAGATGACTGTGGTGGAAAACAAGTGGCTGGTAAAGCACTTGTTATTTCTCATTTTGATGCAGGCAAATGATGCACTGCACTAGTTCCATGAGTGGAACTATGATTCACTCTCCAGTTGTCATTTGGCAACTTGTTTTCATTGTACCTTGCTTCCATATATTGATGATATGCTTATGTTCAGGGGAAGCTTTATTTGGAGAGTGGGCTTGAGATTGAGGATGCCCATTGGGAGCATGATCCTCCCCACTTTACATGTTGTACATTTTAAGAGGAACCATGGGCAAACCATGCTTGCCACATTACATTTTTTTCCTTCTTGTGGGAGGAACCACTTGAAGAACTTGAGGAGGCACTTCATGGATTATGTGAAAATGGAGGAGTTAGCACAACCAAATATTTTCCCTTTCAGGATGAGGGGAGACTCATCTATGAGCCACTCCATTTATATGAGAAAAACATGTGGTAAGAGTATTGTTGATTTGCATTGTAATTTGTCTATATGTATGCATCTCTTAACCATATATATGCAGGGATTTGCTTAAAGGAGGAATATTATTCCTTCTATATTTTGTGGTCTACATAAGGCCATTATGGATGATCACTCCCTAAGAGGATATAGGGAGGAGATCTCTTATGGAGGACATACTCACATTGTACATTACATCATTAACTTTCTCCATACTTGTGAGGAGATTGGGGCAGCAAGAAAATGGTGGGGAGGCCACCCATCATTTCATTTTCTAGGGAAGTTGAGAGTCAAACTGTGTTGGATACATTTGAGGGACCATTGTTCTTCTCTCTTACTTCACATGGCAGACAGCATGATTCTCCTTATGGTTCCCTTGGTTGATATTGTTAATTATTTTCTTGGGAACATGATTGGGGGAGAGACATATTGGGTGAATGTGTCCTTAGAGGGAGAGAACTCCCACACTCTTTGCACTACATGTTCTAAAGGGAGCATGGGAGATGGTATGGACACCATAGCAGCACATTTGTTTCCTTATGAGGTGATCCATATGATGAATGTGATTCCATATGATGATGACTTCCAACTCATCACATATGAGATGATTTGGGCCAACATGTTTCATAACGTTGGAGGAGAGATCCTTAGAGGTCTAATCTTCATCTTGCCACTTGAGGGCAATATCATTGCAGCATAGGATCAGCATACACTCTACACTTATCCTAAGTGGAGAGGAGGATAGCGTGGGGTAGGCTATCTTGTCTACCAAGATCATATTTTCAGCCCACCTACTTTGCCGGAGCCAAAGGTGGAAGAGGATTTCTAGGAGTTGCCATGTTGGGAGGTAACTCATTTTGCATGGATGATTGCTTGGGGGATGGAGGATCCACATGAGGAAGATGTTTCTCAACACATTTTAGACTCCATGCCTTGGGAGGAGGCTTTCTAGTTCTATCCTTGCAGTTGCTTGAGGACAAACAACATTTGGGAGGGGAGGACTGTAATATTCCCATTTTAGCGCATAGCTAAATGGAATATTAAAATTTTGTTTTCATCACCTAGCAGCTAAATAAATGGGTAAGGAAGCCCATGATTAGTAAACCAGGAATAAAATCCCTCAAATGTGAAAAGGGATAGTCATAAGAGCTGGATTTCACAACCCTATGTGTGAAAAGGGGCATTTGAATGAAGACAAGGTCAATTTTGACCAAGTCAACAGTGTTGGGAGAGGAGGAGGAAAACACTTTGATAGACAGCGTAGTATGAATGGGAAGAGGGTTATTTTGTGGAGGAAACCCTAGAGAGTGGGACCCATGGAGAGAGGGCTTTCACTTGTTTAAAAGGAGGGCAAGGAAACCATTGTTTCTCATGTAATGTATTATTGATTTTATGCTCTATTCAAACTTTGTGCAATCTCCAGCTGTTTAGATGAGTTACAGTGTTGCTTAGCACAAGGATCTCATATTTAGGAATCCTTCTCCTTCCAAGAGCGGCCTCCATAAGGATCCTGTACTTCATTCTCCACATTCAGGCTCAAGGCCAAGCCACCTCCTCCAGCTATAGATATTTCGGGAAATAACTCACTAAAGGTTTTTGGGTCAGCAACCTTCACATATTAGGGGCATACCATTTAAGAAGGAATAACTTAACCTATATTTTATGCTGAAAAATAGATTTAATCATTTGTGGAAATTACCTGAAAGTCCTACGTTTGATGTAGATCCTGCAGGGTTCAAACCCCCAGCAACTCCTCGTGCTTCGTAACCTGGAAATCAAGAAAGAACGAACATGAAACACTAGTTGTACAACATAGATTGTTCCTAGATGTTAGTATAATTCATGTATAGAATTATATAAGCAATATGGAATGTTTAACTAACAATATTTACACATATATAGACACGTGAATATTCAGGAACAAGACGGTACTTCTTATTATAAATGGCATGTACAAGAATAGAAAGTGGAGAGATCACCTAAATCCTTCCATGGCCTTCAATTAGACCGTCCTCTAGATCCGTCCAGCCCTCACCTCGCTAGGATTCTTCCAAGATGTGTGCACACAAGATGTCATATAAGATGATGATCATCTTCAAGGAAACAAGGGTTTCCTGAATATACTTGGGAAGTGCAGGAGGCACAGGAACATCAGACTTGAAATAGGGATCCAACAGTATAATATCTATAATTTTCTCTCTCCTTTAGGCCATACACATGAGGGGATTTTATACTCCCTCAAAGTAGTTTCAGCAGTTGGAAACAGTTGGGCCACGGGCCAGGGTGGTTGAATTATGGGAATAACCATCACCCTGCCATGAAAATAAGGAATTTATATATTTCTTTAATGATTTAAATGGCATACGCGGAAAAGTATGAACGGACTCACGTATATACGTGGAAAAGTCTAGGCATAATCACGTATGGGAATTTTAACACTGTTTTTATGAATTTGTTCAAGTCTGGAAGGAAAGGGTGCCTAGGGCCAAAGAAACAATCATTATTCACATGAGGGTGAAAAATGATGCTATAACAGATGCCCCCTAAGATATGAGGTCAGAAGGGGTACATGATGGCTGAAATATATTATGTGGATAGAAAGAACCTTGCAAAGATAAGAGAGGACGTCACCAGATTTTAGCTTGTTAAAAAACCAATGAAAGAAGTCAGAGAGTCAACTCATGTCTGAGGCGAGCATCCCCATGCTTAGTGAAAGAAAAGCATGTCTATAGATCCAAAATGTATACTAGTATAACTGAACTAAAAGTACATAGTGAATCATCTGAGCACTGCCTAGAAGTACAAGTCAAAAATCAAGTGCAAGTATCAAATATAGAATACTGATCAATGATGCTGTAGTAGATATCTGATCACTCGAGCAACTGAATCTTCAAGTACCAAATCATAAGAGATGGAAAACATGGTACAATCACGCAACTCAGGGGCCAACGTATAAGGTGCTGCTGTACTGAAACTGCAACATATAAGGGTGGACGGTGTCACTGGTAGAAGCTAGATGAAATGTCAACAGTGAACCAAAGCATGTTGATGCAAACCTAAGGTCTTCACCAATCACTATGGCACAATTCTACACAATGGGAATAAATGAGCTAAAGTCAACCATGTGAGAAATTATTTGATCACTAGTCAATAATGTAAACTGTTAACAAACGCGAGACAACCCATCGATAATGATAATGAGTGTCAAGGTGCCCCAGTAAAATCTAACAAGTGTGAATAAATGAGCTGAAGTCGAACACTTGTAAGAATCTATCAATCAAGAAGCAATAATGAATCCTCACTATTGATAACGAAGAGTCTGCCACTAATGACTGCAAACCCCAAGGTACTGACAAAAAGACTCTAGACCTTATTCCCAAAGAAATGAGTCGGAGTCAATGGGAAAAGATCTGCTGGAAGGAAGGCATTGAGGCATCCCACATCATTCCAGCGCGAGTGTAACCTGCAGGCCAAGATTTGGAAGGAATCGGACGAAGTAGAGTGAAGGAACCAACCCGAAGTACATTTCCGACATGTACAAGATGAAGCTAGCACATGGAAGAAACCCTCTCAACCAACCAATAATGAAAGCTGACAAAGAGGCAAGATATCCACCAATAGGGTCAAATGGAAATCAAGGTACTGCACGAATCCCAAGTGTGATAATGTATGCTGACGTCGAAAAAAAGGAAAACCACTGAGTCAAAGACCCATAATGATGATCAAATGTTGAGCACAAGGAAACCTATCAATAATGTAAATAGGGCTAGGGTGCGGCTTTAGGTTTACTCTCAAAGCAATATGTCGTAGTCAAAAAGAGAAAAACATGTGAGCAAGAAGTCAATGGAGACCTTCTCAAACCAGCACGAGCATAGGACCAAACATATGATGTGATAGTACAATATACTGACAAAACCAGGGAGGCCTAAAGAATAAGTCAAGAGACACCACAAAATGGCCGACTCGGATTTAACTTCCCTTGAACAAAAGCACGACTCATGATGACCATGGAAGTAAAGAATGACACTGTATAAGTCTGTTATGCAGGAGGCAAAAACAAACTCTCCATATGATTGGAAGAGATAACCAACTGGGGGAGAACTAACGCACGAAACAAGGTTATGGCATCTCCTAGGTCAAAACTAAAACCATCTCAAATGAGGAAAAGACATAGTGGTATGTGCTTTGTTCAAGGGCGACAAACTGATACTGTAACTGCCATAAAAATATGAAGTAACATCCCGTTCCCGCTATTTTTAACATATTTGATTTTTTTGTCTTTTCATATAATAAGCTTGAAAAAGAATAAAAGAATGCTATCGTACAATGGATAGAATGAGTATCAAGAAACAGATGCACTAGTTCCTGGGATAGGAACAACCCTATGCTTAATGCAAGGTAGCGGAAACTGGTAAGCGATACTCAAAGGAGTGTTCCATCCATGGGTAACAAGGGTGTCAAGCTGCGATAGCTAAGTGCTTTGCAATGGATAACTTTGTACAGAGAGTCAAGGTCAAAATATGGCTTAAAAATCGAGTCCAAATGAAGCCGACTAAAGGCCAAGATAAACAAGTAGTCAACATGCAATGCAGTAATGAAACTGAAGAACACCAGGGAGCCTCTAGGGTAATAGCCAGAAAAATGATAATGAAGAAGAAGAAGAATGGAGCTTCAACATATAAGTCATGGAAGGACTAAAGAGGACTCCCGAGCCTACATAAAGTGCAGCATGGACAACAAGCACTAGCAAGGAACTAACTAGGAAGCCCATGTAAAGTAAGGCTCTACCACCAAGTCATGATTTTAATCGGTGAGTGAAATGGGTTGAATACTCATGACATGATGGGATCGACCTTATGGCAAGTGATCAGAATGGAAGCTAGAATGCAGAATGCAATAGAAAGTGGATCACCTAACCTATATGCCAGTGGAGATTATATACCTGCCATTACAGGTTAGCGGTCATGGTTTCGAAAACCAGAAAAAATCTCAAAGTCAACAAAAAGTACCTGAAAATACACCCAATTCAACACTTCCAAGCAACCAGGTTATGCAGCTTAATACAGATGTGAAAACGAAGCATAATGAAATTTTGCAAAAAAAATTCAATTTTTGGGCATAAATACACATTTTACCTCACATTTGGTTCATTGTCACTTTGTTGAATTGGATAAAAGAGCTCTGGAGAAAAAACCTCTTTCCTCAAATCAGGAGAAAACAACCGTCAAACTTCGTCGGATTAGTCAGGTAAGTCTTAAATTCATCTTTGTGATTAATTTCATCTATTTATAGATTAAAATTTTTGATTTTTCACCATTGAAATGATTTGTTTTGATTTATCATTCTGCGCATATGCGGGTTCATGTGGACGAACCCGTGTATGATACGCGACTGTCCAAAAGGGAAGTCGCGTATGCGCAGACCGTGATTGCAAAAAATGAACCTAATGATGAAATTAATGATTTTTTGTAGGATGAATATCTCTTGGAGAGAACATGATCATAGTGCCATTGATCAAGAGGTCATGGGAGACCAAAATTTGCTCAATATCCTTTGAAATTGCAGTTTACTCAAATTCTTCAAAATGTCAAATATGAAAAGTAACGTCCGGTTACTTGAAATGCTAGTAAATCATTGGGAACTAGAGGAGGATTGTTTCATGATTGATCAAATACCTATACACATAGAGGTGGAAGACATTTATTTTATTACTAGACTCTCTCGAAGAGGAGATCCGGAGGGCTTATAGTGGAAGACTATGTCCACGTCTATTGTGTAGAGGGGTCTCAAAAAGTAGGGACCCAAATTGCAATCAAAGATCTATCAGAGCTGCACATGAAAATTATCCTCTTTACCATTGGCAGGGTGGTAGGATCTGCTTCCTTGCACCAGGCATCAAGGACACAGATGAGTATAGCTGTGGAATGTTTAGTGCATCTCTTTGATTGGTGTACAACTCTTCTGACCAACATGAAAAAACAACTGACCTCCATCCGGAAAGCTAAAATGAAGCATTTATGGTATGGAACCATCTTGATGACATTCTTCTTTGAGAAGATTCCTGGGCTTTGACCCAAAGTGATCTCATCCATCAACAGCCATAGAGACCGAAGAATAGCCCAATGGGATGATCTGATGAAGAGACTGGGGGGAAGTGAAGTTCCCCGAACGACATGGGATGATGAGTTCTTCCAATGGTGGGAAGAAAAGATTATTATAGTGGATGACTATACCTATGCTGGGATGGATTTCCGCAGTGATCCAGACTTGGTCCTTCCACCTAGCACATTAGGGGGTGCTATTGGTAAGACTGCAATATTTGATTGATTTTTAAAATTTTTTTCAATATATGTGAAAAAATAAAAACAAACATGTTTTTTATTGGATTCCAAATGACTGACAAAATTATATGATCATGACACAGATATGGGACCAGTTCATCTGGAAGGATACCCATGGCACAAACGTTGTAGAGGCGAAGCGGATGCTGAAGACCCTGGTAGGACTCTACGCGCCGTTCAAAGAAACTTGGAGAGTTTGACTCGCCAAGTGCCTATGTCTGTAGTAGAAGACTTACCAGAGGCTATCTAGAGACGGGTAGTTAGGGTACCGCGAGACTGGGTGCGGTTATTCCGCCATGTGGCTACTGCGATCGTGTTCTATAGGAACACGAATGTTGGACAAGGGTCATAGATTTTGTTGGATGACAGTATTATATGTTTGAACATGATCGAGCATAAGCCCTATTTTTGTAGGACAGATGGGTCCAAATTTTTGTATAGGTTTTGTACATTCTGATGATATATACATATATACAGCAATTTATGATGTGACGAAACAAATGTGTGAAAATGTATGATGATTTGATTTAAAGTATTGAATGAATAATATGCCAGTCAATTGCTTGATTAGCTAATGAATCTGCCACGTGATTGTTAGCTCGAGGAATGTGAATAAAATTTATGAATTGAAATTATCTTTGCAATAAATGTACCCTTGAAAAAAATCGAAAAAAAAAGGATTCCGGACCCGATATATATTGTTCAATTGTGACACCACCAACTAGGAGTCCAAGAATACTACCAACGAATCAACACTCGAAGATATTTCTTCTGAAAGTAGATAAATGACAACAGTGTATTCTGCTACGTTATTGGAAGCAGCACCAATGCAAACCCCTCTTGAAACTAATAGTTGACCACATGGATAATAAAGTACCCAAGCCACGGAAGCTAAGTTCCGGGTGTGTTTACTAGCACCTTTGAGGAAACCATAATGACTCATGATATCCAATACAACCTACCAAAGCAGATCAAAAATCATCACCATCACCTCATAGACCGAAAACTCAGAAATGTACAAAAACAAAAATAAAAATATATACAAAAAGAAAGATGCCAGGCCAAGGCCTAGGCAAAATACCTTTTCAAATAGAGCCCATTTCTAGGCTCTGCCAGCTCATTTCCCTCAAAATCAACCAAGGTATAAACTCCTTTTTTAAGGACCTTTTTAACGATGAAGGGGCCATACCACATAAACTTGAATTTACCTGCCCCCAGGGCATCCTTGTCCTGGGCATAAACCAGAACAAGGTCACCTTCGGAGAAAACCCTAGGTTTGACCACTTTATCGTACTGAACTTGGACCCGTTTCTTATGGGCTTCGTTCATTGTGGCGTCATCTCGACGCTGCTCATCAAGATGTTCCAGATGAAGGAGGTGTTCTTCAAGACTTGAAGTGTCAAGAAGAAGTTCTACAGCCAACTTAAGAGAAGGAATCTCACACTCAATGGGAAATATTGATTCCAACCCGTGAGCTAGTTGAAACGGAGTAAAACCAGTTGCAGTTTTGACTGACATCCGGTATGCCCAAAGCAAAAGATACAAAATAATGTGCCAGTTATATCAAGCTTTATCAATTTTCCATTGAAGAATGGTCTTCAAGGATTTGTTCATGGCTTCCACCTACCCATTGGCTTTAGGATAATAAGGAGATGAATGTTATTTCCGGAAACCCAATTTGAGAGCTAACTCGGCCATCATGCTGTTCTAAAAATGATTGCCATGATCATTGACAATCTCTTTAGGAATACCAAAATGAGCAATAACTTGATTTAAGAGAAAAAGAGTTGTTGTCTCACCGTCATTCCCAAAAGTAGGCATAGCTTCAACCCACTTTGTGAAGTAGTCTACTGCTACAATAATGTACTTGTGACCTTTAGCCGAAGGTGGGTTACAAGTAGTATAATCAACACCCCACTTTTTGAACAGACTGACAGTGACAACTAGGAAGAGAGGAGCTGTATGAGTGCACATATTTCGAGTATACACTTGACATGAATGACACTGTTTAACCGACTCAACACAATCTTTGAAAATCGAAGGCCAAAAGTATCCAACACGCAAGATCTTTTGGGCTATAGCGAGCCCAGATAAATGACCACCACAAGCTCCACTTTGGAAATCATTCAGCACAACTTCAGCTTCTTCAAGAGTTAAGAAACGTCTTAGGATCGAATCGACCCCTCGACGGTATAAAGTATCACCAATGGTCAAGTAATTCTTAGCCAGGTGACATAACTTATGGCGCTCATCTTTCAAAAAAGTTGAAGGAAACTTCGTAGTCTGAAGATATATAATGAGATCCCCATACCAAGGATCCTATGAAGAGATGAGAAAAAGATGCTCATCCGAAAAGGATTTTTCATAAAGTATATCCTCTCCACAGGGCAACTCAGAAATTAATTCGTCGAAAACTAATGATTTATTAGACTTGGCAGACATAAACTCAAGATCAAATTCCTGTAAAATCACAATCCACCGATTGTATTTTCTCCCAATCACTCGCCTGCTGAGAACAAACTGAAATGGATTGATTGCTACCAAAACATAATTTTTTCGAAGAAGAATATAATGTCTGAGCCGCTGCACAGCATGGACAGCTGCTAAAGCGAGTTTTTCTATCGGATAATACTGGAGTTTAGGTCCTACCAAACCTCGACTAAGGTAGTATATAACATGCTCAACAAGAGCATCATCCTCATGAACCAGAACCATACCGATAGTATATTCTGCTACTGCGAGATACAAGAGGAAATCCCTGTTATAATTAGGTGGACTCAGGATAGGAGTAGAGGTCTATAATTTTTTCAAAGCATCGAATGAGCGTTGAGCAAAGTCATCCCACAAAAATGGGACCCCCTTCTTTAATAATCTCATGAATCCTCTTGTAATCTCAGCATTATTTACGATAAATCTCCGTAGAAAATTAGATTTTCCTTGTAGACTTTGAAGTTAACAAATGGATGATGGGGGAGGCAACTGAAGTATTGCCTCAACCTTGAAGGGATCTACCCGAATCCCTTACGCAGACACAATAAACCCCAACAATCGACCAGATGTGACTGCGAAAACACACTTTTTTGGATTCAACCATATTTTGTAAAAACGACACCGTTCAAATACTTGACGGAGGTAAGAAGGATGATCAATCCTCTTGCGAGAATGAGTAGCTAGATCATCCAAGTACGCCTTGATAATATGTTTTATGTCGTGGAAGGCATATGACATGGCCCGTTGAAATGTGAATCTAGCATTTTTAAGGCCAAAAGGAATTTTTTTGTAAGAAAAGGTACCCCAGGGACAAATAAAGGCAGTCTTATGCTGATCTTCAGGATGGATAGTAATTTGATTATATCCAGAAAAACTGTCCATGAAGGAGAAAATTGCATTGCCTGCACACTCATCGATAATGTGATCTATGAATGGTGTGGGGTAATTATCTTTCGGACATGCTTTATTAAGATCTCTAAAATCAATGCAAACACGAATTGTTCCTTGTTTTTTGTCCACCGGGACTGGATTTGAAACCCATTCAGTCAAAGGAACAGGGAAGATGAATCCTGCCTTGAGCAGCTTCTCTACCTCAGCTTTGATAGTTACAGCCTTCCTAGGGTTGACCGGACGAAGCTTTTGCCTCACAGGCTTAGCATTTTCGTAGATTTTGATCTCATGCTGGATAATAGATGGATCTATACCAGGCATTTCTTCATAAGACTAAGCGAACACATCCATAAACTATTTAAAGATATCGGTGTAAACTTGAATCTCTTCAGGGGAACATTAAGATTCAATGAAGACATTCTCGATAACGTTGGGGTTCCTAGAGATGTTCACCGGGACAGTCGAAGAAATCACAACCATGTTCCCTTCAACAAATACCTATGCTGGTGCTAAAGGGTTCAGGATAGGGTGAACAGGAACAGAAGACTGAGGACTTGGAAAACTTGACTCAACTTCATTCAAGTCTGGTAGAAAGTAAGACCGATGATGCAAATCATCCCATGGTCTATCTACACTAGTCATAGCTTCTAGGATAGCCTCTTTAGATGGAAGAGTGGTATCTAGGCAATCCTGGGCGGAAGAATAACTAAGTGTCCAAGCCAGAGCCACATCGCCATCCAATTCCTCTGGTGAAAGAGAAATGGGAATGGATTCTGCAGAGTCAACAATGGACTTATAAGCAATCTCTATTGCAGTCATCGAAAATTCCATTCCACCCACTTGACCTTCCACTAATGTGGAAGTAGGGAAAGGTAAGGTCCAAGGATCTGAAAAATAATGAGTTCTAAAGAACTCTCTTCGAATAGTAGCCCTGGAGGATGAAATTTCATTTATATGAATGGAAGGAGGTGGAATATCGAAAGTACCCATTAGAGAAGAATGCATTCCAACCTCGAGATTCTCAACAGGCGGCTTGAAATTATCCACCAAAGGGATAGTTGAATCAACAGATGAAGTCTGGTCTACAGGAGAACAATCTAGTTGGTCAACTGTGACAATCCTCCCTTCATGAGGGAAACAAACAATACGAAACAAGGAGGATGCAATAGCATCCATCTCATAAATCCAGTTTCGCCCCAATAGAAGGTTGTAGTCCAAGCTTGCATCAACTATCTCAACCTCGATATTTACAGTTTTTCCCCCAACATAGATGGGAAAAGCTGGGACAATGCCATGCGGCCTGTGAGAATGACCATCAAATGCAATCAAAAGAGTGGCCGATGGAACAGCTGCAAGGGATCCGATTCCTTTCCAGCATGCGAGAGACATCACACACGTGGAAGAACCCTTATCAACGACCATTTGAAATATAGTGAATCTTCGATACGATGATCTAATATGGAAAGCCATATGATGTGGGAGTCTCTTCTTAAAATTAGTCATATCAAATGTAATCATAAGAGAGTTTTTTCGGATCAACAGCCCCAATAGTAGTAAGAAGAGCACTTTGTTGATCTGGACAAGACTGGAGCACCTCAAGAGCAAACAGAGCACAAGGACTCTGGGCCAGATCTTCTACAACAGAGTAGTTATGAGCAGCCTTGGAATTTGGATTAATTGTCGTTCGCTTTGTAGATGCTTTCAGCATCCGAGGTATGGGCTCAACAGTTAGCTTCGTAATGTGAAGTGGTTTAGTAGTATCAGAAGTACTCTTAGCTTTTGAAGACTCAACTGTACCATAATCATGGGATCTCGTAGCGATATCTGCGTGAGAACTCATCATATATATGTTTGATGGAGTTTCCCCTTCCTGGGTGCCTCCAGAGGAAGACCCAGTATTTTGATTTGTGCCAACAACTAATTGTTGCCCTTGGGGAAAAGGGTTTGTTAACATAGCCTGGGAACTGGAAGATCCCTGTTGAGCTAACAAGCACTATGTATCCTGAATTTTAGGACAAAGGTGAGCAAGATGATCTCTAGTACATAACTTGCATGGAAATTTCACTTTATTTTTATCCTTCTGTCCCTCACCAACATGCTCGTTGGATTTATTTGCATTGCCCTTCCCATATTTTCCCTTTTTCCTATTATTATTTCATCCTTTCTTCTTCCCTTTGGATTGTTTATTTCCTTTGGGGTTTGAAGTCTGAACAACATTTATTGACAAAGCTTGAGAAGAGGTTGGCACTAAAGGTACAACTTGACCTGAAGAAGCAGATTGTATGGACAACTACTGAAATTGTTTAAGCAGGTTAGCTGCACCGCTATCGATCCACCCAATAAGTCCATCGCCATGAGGACTAGGTTTAGTTTTGGACAAATCCAATTTGGATATATATAGTCCTAGAGATCCACGAATGCAGAGATAAGTAGAACTCATGGGTCGGCATGCAGGCCAATCGACCGTTGTGTTCTTGACTACATTATTTTCCTGGTTCCGACAACAGATCATTGCCATTGATGAATATGCATACATAGGCGTCGAATTCTGAGGAGATCCAGATCTAGTATTACCAGAAGGCGCTCAGTGGGGTGCAATGGGTAAGAATGATTCGATCATGTTTTTTGATTTTTATAAGGTCTATACAATGTTTTTGTGTTTTAATTTCTTTCCAAGACTAAACTAAATGTTTAATGTAATGTAGATATTGGTCACGTTCAACCAGTAGAGGAACTAGAGCACAAAGCAGATGCACCAGGAAAGAGGGTTGTCAGGAGAGTAGTCCTTCAAGACCTTGATATGGCTGAGACTCTGGCTGAGCTTCAACAGCACATAGAGGGGTTGACCTTCAGGATTTCAGATTTTCGGATCGAAGAGCTTCCCATACGACTGCAGCGACACACTATTGGGGTTCCTAATCGTTGGATGCAGTTTCTTCGTAGGATTGCTAGATCTATAGCATGTTACCATGAGCACCACTAGTTTACTTGTGATATTTTTGGATACATTTTGAGGTAAGATGACCTATGTGTCTTTTGCACAAATTTTTTAAAAAACCTTTAACTATCTATCTATATGTTTTCAGAGTTTTTCCTGTGTTTAATGCGTAATCCTATTCAATGATGTGAATGTTTTCTTTACCTATGTCGCAAATGTCTATCTAAAACATGATTAGCTAAGGAATCAGTTAAAATGTTTAGATTTTTGGAAATGTGTTGATATTGAATGAAATCAAAATTTCTCTCCAAAAGTTGAACTCTTAGGAACAATCTAAGAAGTGTCGGATTTCTAATAGTATAAATACTAGTAAGTTGTAGTACCACAAGTTGTGATTCTAACCTTATGATTATGCGGTTAATACCAAATGAAATGGAATCAGAGAGAAGTTCAATCAATGCGCTATAATTAGCGATATTGTTCATCAATCTTCCAATACAAATCCCTTGAAAAGTCACTAACTCGTCATTTAGAGAGAAAATGGCCCACGCTGCAGAGGATAGATTTTGCGTACTACGACTAACACCATCAGAATATCCAACAAATGGTTCCAAAGATTTAGTCATCTACAATGAAATGTAAAGCGGATTACTAACATCAAGAAAAATCTAAAAACAAATTAAGATAGTGAATGCAAATCAACAACATATAAACAATATAATAAAAAAAATTACTACGCTCATGATTAAGCATAGTAACATTTCAAATACAACCCATTTCTAGGTTGTGCCAATGGAATCCCATCGTAATCAATTAACTCGTAGGAACCTTTAGCAAGAACTCTTTTGACAATATAGGGGCCATGCCACAATGGCTTGAATTTCCCTGTACCTATTACATTAGCTTCTTGATCGTAAAGAAGGACCAAGTCACCCTCTGAGAAGATGTGGGGCTGGAAATTTTTGTTGTATTGCGCCTTTATATGTCTCTTATGTGCTTCGTTGGCCAATTGAGCTTCACGATGCATTTCATCTAGATGGATGAGGTTAAGGAGACGTGCTTCTTCTTCTGAAGTGTTAGGTAACAAGTCTATCACGAGTTTTAACGATGATATTTCACATTGGATTGGTAAGATAGCTTCCAGACCATACACCAATTGAAAAGGAGTAAATCCGGTCGTGTTTCTCACTGAGGTTTGGTACGCCCACAAGGCGGAGTACAAGATCAAGTGCCAGTTCCTTTTACGGACTCCTATCATTCGTTGAAGCATTCATTTAAGAATTTTGTTAATAGCCTCAATGTGTCCATTTGATTGTGGATAATAAGGAGTAGAAATATCATGTGATAATCCTAACTTGGTTGTCAATTCAGACATCATATGGTTGCCAAAATGCTTCCCATGATTTGTAACTATGGCCTGTGGGACCCCAAACTATGCAATAACATGGTTGAAGAAAAACAATGCAGTTGTCTGTCCTGTGTTGTTGAATGTAGGCATCACTTTGGCCCATTTGGTAAAATAGTCGACTGCAAAAATAATATAACCATGCCCCCGAGACAAAGGAGGGTTATAGGTCATGAAGTTAATACCCCATTTCGTAAATGGTCCAGCAGAGACAACAGGATGCATTGGCGCTGGTGGTTTGCAGATTTTACGGTAAAAAATATGGCATGCATGACAACTTCTGACTGCGAGGATGCAATCTCGAAAAATAGTAGGCCAAAAGTAATCGGTGCGGAGTATCTTCTACGCAGTAGCATATCCAGATAAATGTCCACCACAAGCCCCAGCATGGAAATAATTTAACACTTTTTTGGCCTCCTCATGAGTGAGGCACCTCCTTAAAATGGTATCGACACCACGACGATAAAGTGTATCGCTGCCGATCAGATAATCTTTGGCTTGGTATCAAATACGTCGCTGATCAGAGCAAGAGGTATTAGGTCAAAAATTTTGGGTTTGGAGATAAATGATGAAAGCTCCATACCAGGGATCAAATGATCCGATGAGAAACAGAGAATCGTTTGGAATAGATGGTTTTGACGTAGTAGCAGTACTATCAGAAGGAAGGTCACAGAGAATCTCAACCAAAACTAATGACTTCTTTGACTTGGATTTGATGAATTCCAAATCAGATTCCTGCAAAATGACAATCCATTTTGAATATTTGTCCCCTAGCAATTGACGTGATAAGATGTAAGTCATGGGGTTGCAATCCAAAACTATTATTGTTTTTCGGAGCAGGATATAATGGAAAAATATTTAGACATCTTGAACAGTTGCCAAGGCAAGCTTTTCCACGTACGAGTACTTAACTTCCGTATCATTTAGATTACGACTCAAATAATAGATTGGATGTTCAATTCCATTTTCTACTTGGACCAAAACCATAGCGATGGTCATTTCAGCTATGACGATATATAGGAAATAATCATTTTGATAATTAGGGGGATACATTAATGATGCTCGGACAATATGGTCCTTGACAACATCAAAAGAAGCTTGCGCAACTTGGTCCCAATGGAAGGGAACTCCCTTTTTCAATAATCAAGTAAATCCTTTAGCCATTTCGGCATAGTTTGGAATGAACCTTCTTAGGAAGTTAGCCTTTCCTTGAAGTTTTTATATCTGAAGTAAGTTTGATGGTGTAGCCAAATCAAGAATGGCTTGTACCTTCAGTGG
>JAXQQM020090537.1:0-22463 GCA_034641835.2 Pinus albicaulis | reverse complement strand
ATCATATTTAAGGGAAAATTAGAAGGTTCAAGCAGTGGAAGATCACATCAAGCATCAGCAAGAAGTTCTCCAACTCTTAAAGGATAACCTGAATTTGGCACAAAATCGAATGAAACAACAGGCAGATCAACATCGCAGCGAGAGAAGTTTTGATGTAGGAGATTGGGTATTTTTACGGCTACAACCATATAAACAAATGTCCTTCAAGCAAGCTAAGAAGGATAATAAATTATCGCCAAAGTACTATGGTCCTTACAAGGTGTTGCAAAAGATTGGTACTATGGCATACAAATTGGAGCTTCCTGCTTCTTCGCGAGTACATCCAGTGTTCCATGTTTCATGCTTAAAGAAAGTTATAGGTGAAAATCTTCCAGTCCAAACAGTATTGCCAGAACTTGATGGGGAAGGGAAGATCATATTGGAACCTGAAGCAGTCATAGAAAAAAGAACTCGACAACTACGGAATCGATCAATTTCAGAGTATCTCATCAAGTGGAAGAACTTACCCACAGAAGATTCTACATGGGAGGATGAGAATTTTATACAGAAGCACCCAGAGCTACTCAAGCATTGATGACAACACTTTTTTGAAGGAGAGGGGCATGTTAGGTCCCTATATTACTAGTATAGTCCCTTATTGTTGTTAGTGTAACCCCCTTATTGTTATTATTGTACCCTTGTAACCCCCATATTGTTATTATTGTGCCCTTAAATTATTATTGTTGGGTCGGCTAGGATTACATTGTGGCCCACTAGGATTACATTGTGGCCCCATGGACTCCTATATATAGAAAGGAGGTTTTGTAATTTGTATCATCAAAGAATTGTTCATTCATGTAATGTATTCGAGGTTTCCCCCTCGAAGTGGCTTATTTCTAAGGCGTTGATATCTCTTTTCTTCTATTTTTGGAGCTGGTTTCAGAACATTAATGGGATGTTGCAACCCTACATATATTCACACACTACATTACCAATATCAACAACAACCAGTGCACAAAATAAACGACAAAGACATAGAAACAAACCTGGAAAATCACCAATTTTTATGATGTAAGTTATCCAATCATGTTCTGATCGATGGGGACCCATTGAATAACCTATTTTATTTATAAGATAACAACACAATTTCCATCAGAGAAAATAAAAACATGTGAAGTAATTGTAATGTTACAAAATCTTCATGAAAGAAATTGGAACATTAATTTTTGTTTATTTCATCTAGGAGGTGAATAAAATGGGTAAAGGCCCATGAATAGGAATAAGATCCTTCATACTGTGAAAATGATCCATGGAGCAGCTTGATTTTTCACCTTCCAATGTGAAAAGGGGCAAATGCATGAGGACAAGGTCAAGTTTGACCAAGTCAACAACGCTGCCTAAGAGGTGTAGCTTGCATGAGAAGACAACGCAGTTTGAGAGGGAGGAATATTCCTTGTGGAAGAAACCCTAATGTATGGGGTCAAGGGCAAGAGAGTTTTCACTTGTATAAAAGGAGGAAGAGGCAGCCATAGTGAGATATCTTGGAGCATATTGATTTTAGTCTGAAGACTAATTTGCATACTCTGGTTGTTCAGCTAAGTTGCAGTGCTGCTTAGCACGAGGGATTCCTGTTTAGGATTTCCTCTCCTTCTTGAGAGGCCTCTTAAAGGATTGCACTTCATTTTCTTCACATCTTGGCTCAAGGCCAAAGCTATTATTCAGTCACTGCGTTATTTCTGCTGAAGTATAACGTAGTGTTGCTAGGTGTTGCAGTGGAGGGGTTCCACAACACCATTCCTTGTCTCATCTTTCAAAGGAGGGAGCTTCTATTCCTCGGGAAGATTAGTAAGGAAGGTTTCCAGAGCTGTATTGTAGATTTGGCATCAAGGCCAAGCATCTCCCATCATAGACAGCGCAATTCATTCTCCATACTGTGTTATTCCAGTGCACACTTGCAGTGAGGGGTTGCACCACCATTTTGGAGGATGAGATCTTCAGTG
Source organism: Pinus albicaulis (assembly GCA_034641835.2). Lineage (NCBI taxonomy): Eukaryota > Viridiplantae > Streptophyta > Pinopsida > Pinales > Pinaceae > Pinus > Pinus albicaulis. Next base: position 20,484 of record JAXQQM020090537.1, on the reverse strand, counting down.
TCGGGATCAGCCTTGCACTAGATAGATCTGTTGGAGGAGGTTATTTCATATTGCACATCATCTCCAACCATCTCCAGTATTTCAGAGTTGTAGCTGCTGCCCAGCAACTCCGACATTTCTGCAGAATTGCCATTTGTACATGTATTCTAGCCAATCCTCCCGGGGATTGTTGTATTAGTGTTTTCAGGGGTTGAGAGCTTGCTCCCCCTCATTTATTTGAGTTGATATTGATATATCATTCTATTTTTTTGCAGTGTCTTCTATAAACTGCGTTATTTTAGCCAGGGCTTTTCCTATGTAGTAGTGCTCTTGCATTTTCTTGTATATGCTCTATTGAGGCTTCCATTGCCTAGTTGGAGTGATTGATTCCTCCACACATTGTATACATTTGCTGCTATATCAGATATTTATTAGCTATACATATCTTCATCTGTTTACTGCTATAAAATAATGCTGTCATCCCATTACATGTGCTTACATTTGTTGCGGTCCCTCATCGAGCAATTTCTGAGGACATCTAGTAGTGGGAGATCTGTTTAACCACTCTAGAAGGATTTCTTTGGAGCCTACTCTTGGATTTAACACTTAGACACTTTTTTCTGAGGGATCCAAGTCTTGGTTTCAATTCCTGTAGTAGCCATTATTGGAAAATGCATTTTCCAGTCATGCCTTGCTAGCTGCCCTGATTTTCGAATATTACAGTGGTATCAAAGCTACTTTCTTGGCTCAGCCTGTGAGTCTAAGCCCAAGAAGATCAGAAGATTGAATAGGATGGGATTTATCTCATCATATTTTAGAGTCATGAAGAACCTCCCCAAGGAGGATAAGCAGAAAGAAGAGGAAGAACCTTGCACTTCCTATTCTCACCGAGAATGAGACAAAGGAATAAGCAGGAGAAAGACTCCATCTTTTCGAGAAGACAAAGGGGATAAGCTTACCAAGCTTCTTCCTAAATATGTACATATGATTCATGAGGAATTCGAGGAGTTCTGGAGGGAGATGTGTAAAGAATCTCCAAGAGGGTTTGTACCAAAGGCAAACTCTAGATTTGCACATAAGGAGTGTGAGAAAGCAGCTACACACCATCTTGTACAGCACAGTCACATGCCCAGGATTGTCGAAAGAGAGATGGAAAGAGAAGAAGAGGTTGCTAGGAGGGAAACCCTTAGTGATTTCTTAAGAGAGTATGAGTTTCACACTCAAAAATTCCGAGATCATCTCAGTTTTCCAGAGTTTTGCAAGTTGAAGGTGAAGGAAAGAGAGTAGCAAGATAGATTTCTTCTATCTACCTTTGAGGGTTCACCTACATGTTCAACCAAAACTTTGGTGGATAAGTTAGAGACCTTCTTGCAGCAGCACCAAATGCCAGAGGATGAAGCCATCAAAGTTGCAGCACTGCATTTGAGAGGTAAGGCTTATGCCTGGTGGATCTTTGAATCCTTTTCTTTGAGAAATGTAAACATTGCATCTTATGCTAGTTTCACTAAGCCACTAGTGAAAATATTTGATAGAAGGATTCATGAAACACATATGGTAGAAAAAAACAAGAAAACTCAAGCAAAACCCTTGCATGAAAACTTGCACCATACTTTTCCGGAAGAAATTTTTTCATCTCACACCTTTGAGCAAAGGAGCATGGAGATCTCTCTTTCAAAAAGGGTTCCAATCATTAGAGAGTTTCCCACTCATATTGCAGAGATTGAGGGCAACAGCGCTGTTAGATCTGGAGTTGATCTAGCACCTCATGCAGAGGAAGGAGGATCCCTTGCTCCAACTATAGGGATGCTTGCATCTTTGCAAGGAAGTCCCCAGGATCTCATGTGTGGAGATCAAGGCACAACTCATGTTTTACCTGTGCCATTGTTGAAGAGGTGTGGGACCATGGAGACACAAAGAGAAGGTAGGGAGGAGACCCAGCATCATGAGATGAGGATTATACATCCCTATTCATTCATGGAGGTTGATGCACCTAAGAAGATGATTAGATTGTGCAATGGAAGCATGGAGAGCTTTCTCCATTCACTTATTTAGTCATCTCTTAATGATGATGTCTCATTGCATGGAGACATTTTGCCAGGGAGACCACTAGATCAGCAAAGGAGGATGGATTCTTCACATGTTGGGGCATCACTCAATTATTTCAGAGGAGTGGGAACCTTGGTAGAGCTTGATACAGCGCTAGGAGTCTGGGGTAGACTCAAGGAGGGAGGGGGCATTCCCTCAACATCATCAGTTCCACTTCCATTTTAGATTCTGCGTTGTGGCAAAAGCAACAGGGGAAGGATAACAACCTTCCAACTTGTATCTTTGGCATGGGAGATGCCAAAGGAGAGGACAACCATATGACAGATGTTCTTCATGAGAGATCATCAGCGCTATCACTATGGAGGATAGATCCATATTGGAACTCCCAGCTATTGGTGGAGTATTCCAAGGATCTATTTACTTACATGATCTTGGATGGCCAGTTGCATGAGGAGGGATACTTAATCAGAGATAAGGTCATCTTTTATCATGGTAGGATCTTTTTTCCTAGAGCTTCCAAGCTCAAGGAGAAGTTGCTATATGTAGCTCATGAGGATTTCCTTTTCAGCCCCACTTGTTCTATGAGAACATACCACACCATCATGGAGGGGTATTTTTGGATGAGATTTGAGGAGGAGATATATCAACATATGAGGAGATGCATGGATCAGATATAGATGGAGGAGAGACATGAATCTTTGAGAGAGTTAGCACAAGCACCTATTTTCTCTTTGAAGATGAGAGGAGACTCACTTATGAGCTCTCCACTTGTATGAGCAGAACATATGGTAAGGGTGATGATTATTTTCATGATTATTTATATGATGTATGTCCCTTAACCATACATGTGCAGGATGTTGCTCCAAGGAGGAGCATTATTCTTTTAGAGCTTCATGATCTAGTTGAGGCCATAAGCATGATTGATGGGCCTTCCCTAGGAGGACTTGGGGAAGATATGTATTATGGAGAACATGTTCTTTGTACACCTTACATCATTCACTTCCTCCATACTTATGAGGAGATTGGAGCAACATGCAAGTGGTTGAGAGGCCACTTATTTTATCAGTCTCTATTGCAGTTAAGGGTCAAGATGCACTAGTTGCACTTGAGGGACCATTGTCCTTCTCATTTGTTACATATGGCAGCAAGTATGATTCTCATTTTTGCTCCCTATGGTTCTATTGTTTCTATCTTTATGAGGAGCATGCTTGGGAGAGAGACACATTGTGTGGATGTGTCTTTTGAGGGAGAAATTCCTCACACTTTTTGCACTACATGTTCTAAGGGGAACATGTGATATGATATGGTCACCTTGATAGCACATTTGTTTCTTTATGAGGTGAGCCACATGATGGAGTAGATGCCATATGATGATGACTTCCAACTCATCATATATGGAGATATTTGGGCCAACTTGATTTACAGTGTTGGGGGAGAGATCTTTGGAGGTCTAGTCCTCATTTTGCCACTTGAGGGAAAAATTATTGCAACCCATGGACATCCAACACTCTACACTTATCATAAGTGGAGAGATGGACAGCGTGGGGTAGGCTACATAGTCTACCATGTGCAGATTTTCATCCCACCTACTTTTCCGGAGCCAAAGGGGGATGATAGCTTCCAGGAGTTGCCTAGTTGGGAGGTGACTCATTTTGCATGGCTTATATCTTGGAGATGGAGGATCCATATGGGGAAGATATTTCCCATTATATTTCAGATCCCATTCTTCAAGGGGACCTCTAGACATCACTTTGTTATCCTCTTGAGTATCTCACCTTTACATGATGATGGCCTGATAGCTGACTTACATGCTGAGGAGGAGCATTGTGGAGACTTGATGGATGAGATAGCATCACTTTCCTTGGAGGAGATCATCATACACATATGCTACAGGGAGAGGAGGAGAAAAGAGTTCAGCCTATCCTTGCACTTGCTTGAGGACAAGCAATCTTTGAGAGGGGAGGACTGTAATGTTCCAAAATCTTCATGAAGGAAATTAGAACATTAATTTTTGTTTATTTCATCTAGGAGGTGAATAAAATGGGTAAAAGGCCATGAATATGAATAAGATCCTTCATAATGTGAAAAGGATCCATGGAGTAGCTTGATTTTTCACCTTCCAGTGTGAAAAGGGGCAAATGCATGAGGACAAGGTCAAGTTTGACCAAGTCAACATCGCTGCCTAAGAGGTATAGCTTGCATGAGAAGACAACGCAGTTTGAGAGGGAGGAATATTCCTTGTGGAAGAAACCCTAATGTGTGAGGTCCAGGGCAATAGAGCCTTCACTTGTATAAAAGGAGGAAGAGGCAGCCATAATGAGATATATTGGAGCATATTGATTTTAGTCTGAAGACTAATTTACATACTCCAATTGTTTAGCTGAGTTGCAGTGCTACTTAGCATGAGGGATTCCTATTTAGGATTTCCTCTCCTTCTTGAGAGGCCTCTTGAAGGATTTCACTTCATTTTCTCCACATATTGACTCAAGGCCAAAGCTATTATTCAGTCAATGCGTTATTTCTGTTGAAGTATAACATAGTGTTGCTAGGTGTTGCAGTGGAGGGGTTCCACAACACTATTCCTTGTCTCATCTTTCAGAGGAGGGAGCATCTATTCCTCGGGAAGATTAGTAAGGAAGGTTTCTAGAGTTGTATTGCAGATTTGGCATCAAGGCCAAGCATCTCCCATCATAGACAGCGCATTCCATTCTCCATACTGCGTTATTCCAGTGCACACTTGCAGTGAGGGGTTGCACCGCCATTTTGGAGGAGGAAATCTTCAGTGCCGGGATCAGCCTTGCACTAGATAGATCTGTTAGAGGAGGTTATTTCAGATTTCACATCATCTCCAGCCATCTCCAGTATTTCAAAGTTGCAGCTGCTGCCCAACAACTCCGGCATTTCTGCAGAATTGCCATTTGTACATGTATTCTAGCCAATCCTCCTGGGGATTGTTGTATTAGTGTTTTCAGGGGTTGAGAGCTTTTCCCCCCTCATTTCTTTGAGCTGATATTGATATATCATTCTATCTTTTTGCAGTGTCTTCTATAAACTATGTTATTTTAGCCAGGGCTTTTCTTATGTAGCAGTGCTCTTGCATTTTCTTGTATATGCTCTATTGAGGCTTCCATTGCCTAGATGGAGTGATTGATTCCTCCACACATTCTATAAATTTGTTGCTATATCAGATATTTATTGGCTATACATATCTTCATGTGTTTACAGCTATATAATAACGTTGTCATCCCATTACATGTGCTTACATTTGTTGCAGTCCCTCATCGAGCAATTTCTGAGGGCATCTAGTAGTGGGAGATCCGTTTAACCACTCTAGAAGGATTTCTTTGGAGCCTCCTCTTGGATTTAGCACTTAGAAACTTTGTTATAAGGGATCCAGGTCTTGGTTTCAATTCTTGTAGCAACCATTACTGGAAAATGTGTTTTCCAGTCATGTCTTGTTCGCTGTCCTGATTTTGGAATATTATAGTAATACATGAATCAAAATACATAGTAGATCAATTAGGAATATCGTCAAATGCACCTTGACTCATCTAATAAAAATAATGATGTTGGCTTTGTCTATTTTCATCTGAAATCACATTAATGGGATGATGCAACCCTGCAAACATTCACACAATACATTAGCAACATCAACAAGAAAATAGTACACAAAATTAAGAGCAAAGACAACAACAAACATGTAAAATCACCAATTTTATCTAGACATGTTGATATCATCTCCCTATAGAACTTACCTGAAACAATAGAGGATTCATTGTTGGAGTGAGGACGACCACACTTGTTGAGGTGTTGAAACTAAAATGGTTCATATTCGAATGTAGGGACATTCAAATCAATATCCAAGCTAACATTATTTTTTCTTCTTTTATTTTTCTTTTTAGGCGTAAGGAAACTATTCTTCCTCTTCAAAGATGACTCATAAGCACTCAACCTAAGGGTGAAGTCATATTCCATAATATGAATATCATTAGCATCATCCACAATTTTTTTAACCAAATCAATCAAATTTTTTGTCTAGCTCATAGTAGAAGGAATGCAACCAATCTACCTTTATGGCATGCTTGCAAATGTTGCCTTGAATAGACCATGGGCAATCACGTGATAAAATTTGTGCGATGATAGATGATAAAATATTCCTTATCGAGTTTACTTCAACTCCTCATTCAATAAGCATGAGATATGCTCTTATGAGGCCTGCAATCACTATCTAGAATTCTTCTAGCCTTTTCCATTGATGATTCAAGCTGCATCTCTTTCTTGTGGTTGTTCAAATATCCTTTTTTTTTGCAGAATTGTCTTGAATCAATAACATGGCTCAACATTTTTGAAGAGAGTATAGAATAGTCAATCCATTCTATGATAACATTTGTTTCATATATCACATAGTAAGGTTATCTTGAGATAACCGTGGTATGATTCCACAACATTATTTGTCTCCTCGTTTGCATGAGGGAAATCTTTGCAGCCTTTAACCCACATCCCTACATGAAAAAACACAATTAGTAAATATATGTTTTCCTTATGAAACAAAAAACATACAACACGGAAGAAATATTATGTAAACTTACGAATCTTGTCACCGACAATCCAAGTCTTGTAGAAATAGTCCAAAAACTTCTCCTCATTTGCAAATTTGGTGAAAAATGAATTGATTGCATCATCCACTTCATGACTAGAAAAATATTTCATGATATGGTCATGTTCATTAAACATCTTTTTTGTTTTTTCTGAGCTATTTACCAACTGATTAACATTATTTATCCATGCCCTCCTTACATGCCAAATACACAAGATGAATTCACATTTTGTGATTCTCCTACCACATTTAATTCATTTTAAGTGAGAAATGTTTAGAACGAATGCAACTCAAAATGTCAAATAATAATATTGATGTCACCTCAAAGCAATGATTTCAACCATAGCATCATCAACCATGAAGGCATTGACCTTCCAACCATACTGCTATATCTTGTGATGTATTACATGACATCACCACCCATGAAACTGGTAACCCACTTTTTTTCTCATCAAACACTGAAGCATGTACAGCTAATACTGTCATATTAAGTAAAATGAAGTTTATTTTAATTCATAAATCATATTGAATAATTATAACCAAAATGATTTTATTAAGTAATCATTGGATAAAATACTCTCCCCATATTTATTTGTATGGAACATTGAGTCCATGATTATCAAGCTATTGTAGGATAACTTGACCATAGTTTCTAACATCCATTTTGTTTGTATTCCAGCTATAAAAGGGATCTCTCGACTATTGGACTTTTGGTAGAAGAAGAAATAATTTTGGTTTTTTTGATACCAGAGATTCACACTCATTTCATCTTTGTTATGCAGTTGATAATTTTCTTTTGTCAGACAATTATAGGAATTTACAACGTCTTTTATGCATAAGAAAAATCGTTATCTTGAGCCATAGCATCTATGTCAAGATATTTCTTAATATGCATTTTACAAACAGAGTCAATTGGCAGTTGAAGAGAAAAACAACTTTTTAAATAAGAAATAATGTCTTTTGAAAGTCTTTTCTTCTTCTAAGAAACATCATCACTTAAAGTGTTGTGTTTTCCATGACAAGGCCATCCTTACCCATCTTCATGATCATACATGTTGTATATTATTATTGCTATGTAGTGCTATGTTGGTATTCAATTTTCTCTATTTATAAAAGAGTCATAATGTGGAAAAAGAGTAGCATTGCGTTGTAATCACAAGTTTTTTATGTAAATACTAGTATTAGTTAAGTATTACAAAGAAAGTATCATGTTATTGTAATAGCTCATATGTGTAATGACCTTATATCAATATATTAGGGTAAAACACATGTAATCAAAGTTGTCCATCTTATTGTATTACTTCTATCTCCATTATATACCTATGAGTAATACAGCTCTAGTAATATCTTGTTTAGATTCATACTTGTTATCAGCTTACTAGGAATAGCACATATCATGCTAGCTTATATATTATACATAATCATGAATATATCAATGATACTTACTTGTATTGGAATCATAACCCTTAGAAAGAAAAGATTGTAGATATTTGTAATATCACATGTTCACGTTCATGTTTAAGAGTCTCTATAGGTTTTCGTGATATTAGGTTGGTCTCATATCACATGTTCTTGTTCATGTTTAAGAGTGGTTTCATATAAGAGTGCTAGGGAGATGTATTGGGAATTTATTTCCAGTGCTCCTGTAGGTGTTGGAAAATCATTTTCCAACACCTAGGAGCACTAGAAATTATTTTTCAATACATACAGTACTTTGAGAAACGTGGTCAAGTAAGAAGGGAGTCCAAATTGGTCTAATAAAGCATTAGAAGTTTGGATATGTATAGTATATACATGAATATCATCATTGTGCTCAATTAAAACATTGGGTAAAAGGTAATGAGTAAAAAGGTAAAAGGTAAGGCAGTACTAACAAGGCGGAGTCACACTCTTAAGGCAGTAATAAAAAAGGGAATGGTATATTGGTAACGATTTAGAAATCACAGGAGAAGCCACTTGGGAGAGGTTTCTCTTTCGTTTCTTCTCCATGAACATGTAGGTTTCTCTTTCGTTTTCTAAAATAATTAACTCTGGGTAGGATATAAATGAATAATCAATCTAGAATTGATAGATTAGATTACAATGATGGATTGTTTGTAATCGCCTTCATAAAATACATGTCACAAAATCCAGAATTTGGTTTGATATTTCCAACGCAAGAGGCATAGATTATGCATTTAGGTCAAGGCTTGCAAGTAATTATAGTTTCAAGCGACCATCGAAATCTGTGGTAAGTTTCATCTTTATAACATTTCTTTTTCACTCATGGATATGATCTATTTGCTTCCTTTTTTCTTTTTTCCCTGATGTATGGTGCAATATCAGTTATTCTAACTGAATAATTTCAATTATTTTTCATGTTGGAGATGAACATGTAGTTTTATCTTTCTTTTCCTAAGAAAATTAACATTGAATATGATAGAAATTTATGTCTCTATGTCTTTTTTGGCTACTTGTCCAATGCCTTGGATGATCTCATAGGGTCCATAGAACTCGTGTTAATTTCTAAGGTGTGATGTTGGTTTATAGGTATGAATTTGAAGAAACACCTACTCTCATACTACAAAAGACCGTTCATAGTGATTTTCGTCCCCTTATTGCTTCATTATGTTTTTATCCATAACCAAATTGTCCGTTAGTTTATGAAGAATGGATTTTATAATGTGGAGTGTGTGATACACTACCTAAACCTTAGAAGTGACTTGTAAATATGAAAAAACATAAAATTGTTTTTGGCCATAAATTGCTTCATATAGGGTCATTCTCGTAACTCCATCATAAGAGATATTGTATTGTCATTCTATGAAGGGAATCCATTGTGCCCAATGGTGTGGTTTTTTAGAGGCAAAGCCTTTCAAATAGGTTTATAGGAACTTGTTGACCACTTCAGTTTCACCATCTATTTAGGGGTCATATGTACTGTTGACTTTGAGTTAGGTACCTTGTAAATAAATAGTTTCTACCAAAATTTGTTAATGAAGTTAGGATCCAAATTCATGATAATGGAAGTGAGCATGTCATGTAACTTAATAATTTGATCAAAGGATAGACTTGGAAAAGTAAGGAGGGGTTAATTAGATGTGGAAAGGAACAAAAATGTGCATACTTTGGAGAGACAACCAACTACCACCATGATCACAAATTTGTTGCCCATCCTTGGAAGTCCCACTATAAAATCGATAGTGATGTTGACCGAGATATATGTTGGGATTTGTCAAAATTGTAGTGCTCTTGGTGTCTTTGTTTTTTTCCCTTTATTTTTTGGGAAATTTTTAGATGTGGCCATAAAATATTAGATGCCAATTTTCATTCCCTCCCAAAAGAATAAGCCCTAGTTTTTTCATATGTTTTATGAAATACAAAGTAACATATTGTAGGTGATGAATGGAATTTCTTTAAGATCCTTTGTTTTAAGGAAGAATTAGTTACTATAATAATGCATTATTTGTATCACAATGTATATAGATACCATGTATATCCCTTAGGAGGTTTTAGATATTCCTAAAGATTATGGACTCAGTTGAATGATAATGTCATTTTCCAACCATTCTTAGCAAGATTCCTCATACCAACCTAGAGCTAGTAGAGATAAGAAAAGCAATCAATCCTCCTTAAATTGCTGGGACAAGGTATCATCTACCAAAATCTATCTACCTTTCTTATAGGTAATTACATAGTCACACCCCAGTAGCTAAATGGCCCACCTATGTTGCATTGGTGAGGATATACTTTGTTCAAGAAAGCACTTTAGACTATAAGATAAGAATGTAATTTCTTTAAGATCCTTTGTTTTAAGGAAGAATAAGGTTCTAGAATAATGCATTATTTGTATCACAATGTATCTAGTTACAATGTATACCCCTTAGGAGGTTTGGGACATTTCTAAAGCTTATGGACTTAGTTGAATCATAGAGTCAATTCCCAACCATTCTTAGAAAGATTCCTTGAACAAACCTAAAACTAGTAGATATAAGAAAAGGGATCCATGCTCCTCAAATTGTTCGGACAAGGTATCATCTATCACAATTTATTTACCTTTCTTATAGCTAATTACATAGTCATACCCTATGAGATCATCCGGGGCATTGGACTTATGCTATTAATGTCCATACAATTTGGTATGGCGGGTGGAGTAAGAAGGAGAAGAGGGTTATCAATGAGTTTATTCTATCAATCTCTAATCATACAAAGAGCCCTTCTGTGGGTCAGTGTTCGAAAATAGTGCAACTATATACTCATTAGACTGGTGCCAATATTAGCAGAAACATAGTGATTGATAGTCAACACAACGATTACTACTACCATGGTAATGTACTGAGTAGGCTTATTGTTCAAGAAGTGATAAATAATGCCATAACTGCCAAGAGTAATCCCCTTCCCATTGATCCCAAGACTGATATTTACCTCCTCCACTCTTCGAGTGATGTTGTTGTCCAAGACTTCTGTAGAGAAGTCTGTGGATTTCATTATTTTACAATACCATCCATTGTAGGATACACATTTCCTTATGCATGGGTTGGGTATTCTGAAAAATAGTGCCTGGAATTTTGTGCTTATCCTTCTACAGTGCCAAGTTATTGCATGACTGGAATGAAGGCATTCAAGGCACCTAATGGGGATGTTGGTATTGTGTGATGATAAGTTTGATTTCCCATGAATTGTCTGAGCTTTCGTCGAATACCCTTATCAATGCCTGGAATGCTGGTGAGGATCCTACTTCTCCTACTAAGATTACAGATCTATGTGAAGGTCTTTATGGGACTGGAGGTGGTGGATCTTAGACTGGACAAGTCCGTACAGAAAAATTTGGGGCTAATTACAATGTCAATGGAATCAAGAGGAAGTATTTAGTGCAATGGATATGGAGTCCTAATTTGAATGCCTGCTCGGGACCAAATGCATTGGATAGATGAAGGTGCTCTAGTGCTCTTGTTAGTGGAAAGTGGGTTTGCTAGTGTTATGGTCAGACTCAAGGGTTTTTCTCAAGCCTTACTATCACAAATTCTATTTGTGGGTTGGATCTAGACAACTTATTCATGGCTTATTTTTTGGAATAGACCTCAATATGCCTTAGGATTACTGTACCCAATAATGCAGCAAAGGGTTCTAGAATACTGGAGGCTCTAATGCCATTTTTATTTCTTGACAACATGTAGTGATTGTTTTTCTTTTCACGGTCATCCCATTCTATGTGATTGCGTGTGTATATACAACTTTATCTATTTAGACTATTCAGAAAAGTCTTGAACATAGAGCATTTGTCTACACAACTTTATATATTTACTATTTAGAATCTTCAAAGAAATCTCAAGAAGAGAGCATTCATGTCTATTGAATTTTTAAGATCTATTTTGATTAAGTAGAGGAGTAATTCTGCATGTACATCAAATTTGAGTATAATTTCCATTTATGGTGATTAGGTTTATATAATGATGTCAATGTTGTTCCCTGGCGGGTGGTTCTGAAGAGCATTAAGGTGATGGGATGGTCAGGAGGCATTATGGGAAGACATATGCCAACCTGCCTTGAAACTGTCCTTCGGCGCATCTAGAGAAGAGATCAGAGTTTAATGCAGTTACCACCCGGCGCGCATCACAACCAGGCCTCCGAACCTCGAGACCACTCCACATGCTGCGACCTGGCCATGTCGTTTGCTCATATTTATGATGGTTTAATGCCAAGGATTTACGGTAGCACAGGGTTTTGTGTTAATAGGATGGAGAGCGATCATAGCTCTAGCAGACTTCCCAGGCCTGTAACGAGTTGCTGCACCCCGGATACTCGGCTCTCTTAAGAGCGAACTATTACGGGCAAAAGAACTAAGCTCAATTGCTGCTTGGAGCTTAGTGACAGTTTCCACTACTCCATTTCCAGCTCTTGCATGCTTGCCACAGTGAATTGGCCATCGCAGTCGCCCCTGTCTCCTGCCCTGCTCTCGCACCCTCACTCTGCAAACTTGACTGAGAACATGCCACGTCTTAGACACCGAATGAGGTGCAGAAGAGGTTCCTCCAGGCGCTAGACGACGTGCTCCCTCACCTCCCTTCAAGACTTCACAAGGCATTCATGTTTCGACAAGACCAGAGAAATGGTTAGTCTTCATTGTCTCCGTGGAGTGCACCGTCTCTACACCTCCGCAGTCTTCTGTTCATTCCCAAACTATGCATTTCTCTTTCAACAGCTCTCTAAATTGTCCAAGAGTCACGGCCTCCGTCACGATTGTCTTTCGAGAAACTCCTCAGGACGTGATTCCTAATACTGGTTTGGGGGCTGGAAGTAATGCGGATGCTCAAGCTCTGAGGCATAGTGCGGGCGGGTTGAACTTGCAGGACGTGGAGGTTAATGCCGACCAGGATAGCGCCAGCCAAGGCGAAGCTGTTCCACCTAGCTCAGAGCCGCACGAGATGAATATCTACATTGGTTATGTACAGGACGAGCAGCTCAATGAAAAACCGGATCATGGGAATGAGAGCAAGCAGCAGAGAAATGGAAATCAAGCGAGCGAGGTGAAGGGTCCCTCTGCTACTCGGAAGGTGATTCATTCAACTGAGGACCTGTACACGGCTGAAGGCGAACCGGATGAACTCTGGTGCAGGGTCGTTGAAGAAGCACCTGACAAGTAGCGCCTCCCTCCTTTCCTGGTTTTTTGCTCTGTCTTTATCAGTCATTATGAAAATGTTCATGTTTGTTATTCTGTTCAGGTTTAGGTTCTGGGTTCTGTTAATTATGCTATATATATTCCGAACTATTAGCCTCCCCTGCGTGGGATTTTTTGGAAAACACTCAGCACTGGTTTCCCTCGAGGAGGGCAGTGCTCAAAAACTCATCTTTTGTTCAATATGCCTCTAACTCGGGCATGGTTCTGGAAGAGACCTGATGTACATTTTTTTGCCGATAAATAGATTACACTTACATAGAAAAAAATGATGTCAATGTTGTGTCTTTTTCACTAGTCAAGATTTACTTGTGAACCATTGGATACATATCATAAAATTTAGAAATGGAATTTGTTGTTTTCAATCGTGTTTCAAGCCCCTCAAAATATGCATAAATTTTTAGTAGATATAATGGATATTTTTTTGACATATAATATCTAAATGGGTAAATGGATTGAATCCTTAAGAACTCCATTGGATTTTATGAATTTTTTCTGATTCTGAAATATCTGAGAGGCAATGAAGTTTGTTCTCTCTTCTAGTTTTCTAAAGAACCCAAAATTCTAAATTATAGCACTAAAGGATTTTCTCCGGATTATAGCACTAAAGGCTTTCCAAGTCCATGAAATTTATGTTTAATAATTTTAAATGAAGCAGTAGCATAGAGTGGGTTTTGTATTATTGGAATGTGTTTTATATCAGTTAATGATAGGAAAAACTTTTGTAAGAAAATTTACTGCCATATTCTTTGGATTACATAGGCTTATTTATTTTTTTCTCTATTTTACCTTCAAATTCATAGGATTGAATTCTTTTAAAGACCACCTTCATATAAACCTCCACGTCTTTCATTTCTGAAAAAGCTAATTTTCATAAGCATTTGAAGACTATGTTTTTATGACTATGTAATGTGTATTACTATGTTTTATGACTGACCTTCACTAATCTTGTATGCCTATATGATTTTGTGAAAGATGGGAAAAGGTGGGCACTTAAAACGTAATGAGCTAGATGGATCATATACATTCGAGGTTTATGGTGCTAAGGAATTCCCATGTTTCAGTGAAGCAAGCTAATTTCCCATCATTAAGTTGTTCACCAATCATAAAATGAAACTCTCTTATGATTTCGTTGATAATTTTGATGGTACCAATGCTAAGGTTGAGGGGCTAGTGTTTCATGTAACATGGGAAAGCATTGCAGAAGCAAAGAACATTCCATCTGAGGGAGAGAGGTGGTTCGAAAGGAAGACAATATAGGAGGTAAACTTGAATTTTTTCCTAAAAGACAATTGCATGACCCTTACTGGAGCGTGGGGGTCCAGACATTTTAAAATCAGAGTGGGATAAAACAATGCAAAAAAATTGACTTTATCTCACATGTGATCGCTGATTCTCTAAGGTATTTTTGTATCACATGAGATTTCTCGTACACATCGTTGGTTTAAATAGGATCAATCTCTCTTATTTTGCGCATCAAAGCTTAATCAAGATGGTATCTTGTGCAAGAAAAAGGAAGGTTTTATATCCCTATGATATCCACCACCACAGCCCCATTCAAATCTTGTACCTACATGCATTATAGAAGCAAACTCAATAGTCGAGGAAGAGGGTAATGAGACAGCCACTTCCTAGAAAACATAAGGAAAGGGCTCTAGCTACAAATGCCGACATCTGTCACCGAGATGTTGTACAGCCACAGAAAGCCCTAATAGGAGGAAATTCCCTAGGGTAAATACCAAGAGGAGTAGAGGTCAAGAGACAAAAGTACAAGACAACAACAAAGATGAAAGGGTGAAGATCTTGGATAATTTCATCATGTAACAGAGTACTCTAGGAGGCCATGAACAAGGCCCACAAACAAATTTAGGTTGGGGTTGAAAGCTAACCTAAATCTCAAGCTAAAGGAACCAATTTTCATTATTGATGAGCAAGAAGAAGGGTCTTCTAGATCTGAGCAAGGGCTTCTAGTAGAATCTAAACAATAACCTCCAACAGTTCCCAAAACCTTGTAGAAAAAGGGTAGAAGAACTAGTAGGGCACTAGCCTACAAGGATAACCTAAAAATCCTTGCAGAGGCAACACAACTTTTTGAAAACTAAAACAAGGGAAGCTTGGAGTTTTATAACCCTAATGGTTTTGGACAATTAAACTTTTCTCACTGGAGTTTTGTAAACATAATACTTATTTTTATTTAATTATATTGTTATGGGTTCTTACTCGAGTACGTTTATATTATTATTTTTGTAATGGGTTGTTCTTAAGGTTATGGATCTTGACTTAGAAATCCAAATGGTAGTATAGTGGAGACTTATGGCGAATAGACTAAATATCTATGCTATAAAAATAAGGACTGAGGAAAATGATATGGTCTGGTCAAAAACCCCACCTGGGGGGTACACAACCAGATTTCAGTACAAGGCAATGTTTCTAGATAATAACCATCAGGAATGCTAGTGGTGGAAACCAATCTGGAAACAAAAAGGCCCTATGAAATCTAGGTGTTTCTTTTGGGTGGAATTATGGAGTAAAGTGCCCACTTGGGACATCCTCCAAATAAGAATCTATCAAGGATCGTGGTTATTTGTCTTACGAAAGGTAACTAAAGAATCAATCAAACATATGCTTATGGATTGTACCTTCTCGAAAGATGCCCTCACGTTCCCTGAGAATTTTGTGTCTTGGAAATATCAAACTCTCAAAGAAGGATACAAAAATAGATGAGGGAACCTGCAACTGCAAAATTTAAATCGCGAATCACTCCCGTTAATTGTATCTAGCAGTTTTTGGACCATAGGAGTGTAATAATATTTCAAAACCTAGCTTTCTATCCCTTGAAATTTTATCATAAAATCAAATTTATTTACGAGGATAGAGTCAGTCAAAGAAACCCTAGACCCTATGGTACTGGTGGAATTATGTATATGATATATGGCTAAATTGTGTCCTTCAAACTGGGCATAGGGATTGGTATTAATAAATGGGCAGAGCTTTGTGCTTTGATATCTTTGTTAAATTTTATAACAGAAAAGAGGGTCAACAAATTGCAGGTCTTTAGAGACTCAAAAATAGTGATAGAATGGGTAAAGAAACACATAGACTTCATTGCATCATATTGGGACCTCTCTTGGAACCAATCAAATATGTTGCAATCCAATTCCCCGATATAACATCCCAACATGCACACAGAGTAATGCTATTAAAATTAGTCAACCTGGACTTGAACTTGGTCGAGTTTACCAAGTTGAGCTTGCACTATATGGAATTGGTGCTCTGCTCTGTTTGGTGGCCAATTTGGTACCAAACTGACCAAGTCAATATATAACTCAGCTAATTTGGTACCAAACTAGTCCAACTTGATCGAGTTTGTACCTACTTCGGTAAGTTGGTCATCTTCCTCACAATTGATGCTGCATTGCATGTCAAAATGAAGATGGCTTGATTTCTCTATGTAATTAACAATATATATGAAGAAAACTATGAGAGGAGTTTTGAAACATCTTGCTTCGATAATGTGTTATTCATTACAATTACTTTTGATGGCTCTCACTCCATTATCATTCATGTAGGAATGTAATGTTGCCACTTGCTTTTTAGCATACGATGTTTTTACAAACAAATTTTAGCAATTTTAGCAGTTCAATTGTAATCTTATACCACTCATGAATTAATTTCTAGACAATTAATAACATGCAAAAGAACCCTTGCCTCCCACACTACTCACAATTAGTTCTAAATATTATTCAAATGGTTAAGAAATAACACCTCTCAATGGCCAAATCCTATAAAATCTAAATTAGAAAATACATGAAAGTTTATCCTTGGTGGGCCCAAGTGGATCCCAAAAAAGAGAAAGAAAAAGGAAACCTAAAGCTACATTATCTCATATAGATTAATATGTTAATCATACAACAATAACAATTTGGGAAACATTCCTAACAACAACCCACAGATGCAGACATTAAGAAGCCTCAGTTGGCATTGTCAAACAATATTTCTTGTCATGATGTTACATACCATTATCCTAATGTGTTTTATTTTCATTTTTCAAATTTTTTATGGAAATTCCTAATAGCATTATGTAGGTTCAAATGTGTTACTGATATACAATCGATAAGTTCATTATGTAGTTTTAGCTTCATTCTTGTTGTATCTATGATCCTTTGAATGGAAATCAAATCAATGGTGTGGTCATGACAGTTTATCCTTGGTGGGCCCAAGTGGATCCCAAAAAAGAGAAAGAAAAAGGAAACCTAAAGCTACATTATCTCTTATAGATTAATATGTTAAGCATACAACAATCACAATTTGGGAAACATGCCTAAAAACAACCCACACATGCAGAAATTATGAAGCCTCAGTTGGCACTATCAAACAATACTGCTTGTCATGATGTTACATACCATTATGTATTTTTAGCTTCATTCTTGTATCTAAGATCGAGGAGGATACATATTATGATGTTTTGAATGGAAAACAAATCAATGGTGTGGTCATGCAAACCTTTTAGAAAAGATTTCACTAGGTGCAAAATATTTTAGAACATAATTAGTTGCTTATTAATGAGATAAATTAAAAATTACAAATCCAAGATACTAGATAATATAATTTGAATGATTCGAGAGCTCAACAAAAACCTCACAAGGGTGGCAGATCGCTATACTTTTTTTCCACATCATTCATAAAGGAAGTATAAACATATTTATATGAAAATTCAGCCAGCACACTCAAATTTGATGGAAGACTTGTTCTTATTTCTCGACAAAAGAGATATCGACCTTAGTCTTGATGTTTTAAGAGTCTGTAAATTTTACCAAATTTTTTTTTGTACGAGTTAAAATTCTTACATGTCATCATTCATAGGTTAAAAGTCATATGGGTTGACATGTAGTCTATTGTGTAGATGTTATAAACCAATCTCTATTTGAGATGCAAGAGTGCTTGTACTGGTAGGACTTTTGGTCTAGAATTTCTTCGATAGAAAGAGATTTTCAAGTGTTTAATGAAGTTGATGACGCTAATCCCCTGACATTGAACAAGTTTCTAACTTAGAATACATGATTCATGTAGGCGCTCGAAAATTATTTTCCAGCACTTCGATTAGGCACCGGAAAATATTTTCCAACGCCTACAGGATTTGTATCTTGAGTTCGACTACTTTTAAACGATCTGATTTTAGTGGAGGGAATTCCCAACGTCGAAATTTAGTAGTGGACAACGATTAAATGAAACGGAAAACCAAGACGGTATATTCAAAATAATATACCTATGTTATTTTCGAGCAACCTAATCATATAATAATTAAAAAGTATATTTCTATGGGGTTTTCTAGGAAGAGTTTGATATTATTATCAGTTTCAATGCAGAGGAACTTCTCTGGGTTGGAAAGGCCAAGGCCAGTCTAGGAAAGGAGTAATTAATACAGATGAGATCCATGAATAATTAATACAGAAAACATTGAATTCTAACTAAATATTGCAAAAGCTCTAGTTGGCTTCGAGCTCGGGAATATCCAAGTTGGAGTAAAATAGTAAAAGAGAGGTGGTGAAGTTGATGCCAAAACAAAAAATCTAGAGAGTGACTTCCATGTTATAATATGGGAATAATTGTCAGAGACCGGCAAAATATTCAAATTCGAGGGTAATTGCAAATTTCCATGCATTGCGAGGAGAAATATTTTAAGCTTAAATATGGGACTCTCTCACTAACATCCCTCCATGCTTACGCCCTTGCTCCTTTTGTTTCCCTTCCACGGATAATGTTTTCTTTTATCCTTCTGCTGCCTTCAAGGGAGGTTGTTTTCTGTTACACAATACCTTTGTTGTGAATTTGGCATCCTCTGAACTCCAAGGGGAAGGCTTAATTAGTGATTAGTGATTAACGATTTGTTGTTATCTTTGACGTGTGAACAATGATGTTAATGTCATGGTTTGGAAGCATGCTGATGTGATTTTGTTGTTTGAACATAGCCTTGAATACGCAGTAATGTAAAATGATAAGGTCTCCTCAGATCTCTTGGTCTTTTACCTGAAATCATTCTAAGTGGAAGGACTTGTCTTTACTCTCTCTCTCACTAATTGATTCCAGCTTTTCTAAACACTCTTGAAGCTCTATTACTAAGCTAAGGCTATCCTCTTCTCTTTTTTGTAATTTTGTGTCAGTGAGAAACAATGAAGGTTGGTTTGCGAGCAATATGCGAAGCTCCGATAATTTCATATGTTTTGTCGTGCTCCTCCATTATGGAACCAAATACATACAACACACACAACTCAACCATTTCATCGATTGTTTATGAATTTGAATCGTAAGATATATATGAAATTTTTCTTTAAAGTATTATACAGATAGAGTCGTAACGTTGTGCAAAGGAGTGTGGCGAGTTACCTAACTCTGGACCGTCTGCGAGTTTCAAAATGATGATCGCGCGGATCGCATGTCTCCGCAGCGTATGGGGGTTTCAGAATAATTCTGAAGTCGTATGGAATGGTTTTGAACATTCACCGGCGGGAAGAACTGCCATTAATTGCGTGGCAATGTAGTAGGTGGAATAGGGTGGCAGAGTGGAGTGGGCTGGAGGAACATTGGTGTGGAGGACAACGGTGAGGGAGGGGGGGAGAAAGCAGCGGAAGGACGGAGGGTCCACCGAGCGAACGAGGCTGGAGGTAGCCTAACAGCGAAGGCCAGAGCTGACGGGTCGACGGCGCAGAGGCTGTCTAACAAGGGGCTCGCACGTCCCATCACTGAAAGAGTCGACATATTCTCTATTTCGTGGACTCATAGACTCTTCTTGACTTTATTTTCATTTGTTTTTATGTTTTAAAGACATTATTTATTTTTAAATCGAAAATATCGCACGTACCAAAGGAAAGAAAATCGAGAGCAACCTTAATTTCAACAGTAATCCAGATATAAGAACCAGTCCTTGAGTAAGTGCATGTTCCACCATATTTCCCAGTTGTAAAATGAAAAAACAACAGACAAGAGATCTCTCAAAACAATCTATAAACTACTATGAAAATTTTATTTGACATAATTGAGATAATTTAGTATAAGGTTTGGCATAGTTTAGAGCCCTTTCATATTTGATGAGCTATAGGCCCATTAATACTCTAAAAGTATCAATGGGCCCATTAATACTCTAAAAGTACCAATGGCCATGCCATAGTCATGTGAGCCATAACCATAAAACCCCGAAACAAGTACGCAA
>JAXQQM020065621.1:0-62774 GCA_034641835.2 Pinus albicaulis | reverse complement strand
AAAATCTCAAGCAAATAACCATTGCTCTGATACCACCTTGATCTGAATCTGAATGTTATTTTTTCTTTGCTAATTTCATCTTTAGAATTATAAACAATTGTTGATCATTTGCTTTATGTGCATAGGTTTCCTTGTGGTGTTTGTGAGTGTTAAACAGTTTATTGTGTCAATTTTTATGTTAAATTCATGAGAATTTTAACATTAAAACAAAGTATTGAACATCAACAATAAAATGTACAAAAAACCATCAAATGGTCCATTAACACAGTGTTTTGATGAAGGAGTTCACCCCTCCTGGGCTACATCTCCTTGGTCCAGCTTCCATGGCTTGAGCCTTTGTATTAGCTAAAAATGGAAAAAAGTGTTATTTACAATCCTCTACTGTTCCTGAAACCTGCTCCAAACTGCTCAAACTATCCAAATCTGCTAGGATAGACTCTTTCTAAGACAAAAATGGTCGAATTTTGCAAAATTTATGGTTCATTCAATTTTGGTCTAGGAAACCCCTCCAAAACCAGAGATAACTCCAGTTAACTCTGACAAATTTGGAGTTCCGCCAAAAATGGTAGACTCCGCCAACTCCGTCACCAAGATAACACCGGTTTAATTAAGGATAATTGTAGTTTAGCTGGTCATTAATGAAGGTTAGGTGTTGATGGCGGATTTTAATTGAGCGTTGCTCGATTGTCGTAGCGTTAGGTTATATGGGTTAGGGGCTATCCCTTCGGGGCTGGCCCATACCTTACCCCTACCATACAATAATATGAACTTTAAATATAACTTGAACCCTTTGATGGTCAGAAACATTGGTGCAGTATAGTGGTATGTTGTTGCGTTTGGAGTGGGGAGGTTGCAAGGTCGACCCCGACCTCCGCCCGGCCTCCAAAATAAAAAATTTCCACCATATAAATATTTCAACCATAACCCATATTTTGGCCTTTGGAAGGGGGCACGTGGCGGCCCCTGGTTGCACCATGTGTCCTCTTCCCATTGCATCATTCCAACAACCAATAAAAATGCATCAAATCACCCAACTCGGCAACCAATCCTGAAGTGACACTTGTCGTAGTGCCATTGGAAAAATTGAAGGAATATTATGGGAATATTCTTTTTTTTTTCTAACTAGCCTGCCCAGTCATCATTCTATCAATTCTGCACAAATTTTAGTTGTTTGTGAAAATGAATAGCATGCTCTAACTTTCACATACAGAGTCAGTTTTCGATGAAATGAAGTGCACTGGATTCCTAGTGATGAGCACTTCGTGGTCGTTCAAGTTTCGAACGATTATGAGCACTTCCATTTTTTAGCTTAACATTAAGCACCTGATCAATTGATGATATGCTCTCAGGGCAAGAAGAAGATTTTAGCCACGACCTCCAGACAAGGATCCTCCGCAAAGCAACAATAGATGGAAAAGGTTGTGGAGGAGTACGGGGACATATTCAACTCACCCACAAGGGTACCTATGCATTGTCAATTCAAGAACTCCATTGATTTGACCCCAGGTGCACCGCTACCCAATGGATCAATCTATCAGCACTTTTTTTCTGGATAACTATGAAATCGAGAGGCATATTTAGGAGCTACTGCAGAAAGGTCACATCCGGCTAAGTTCATCGCCTTGTGGGAGCCCGTTCATGTTGGTGTAGAAGAAGGACGAGACTTGGAGACTCTATATTGACTATGGAGTGCTGAAAAATATCATTGTCTGGAATAGGCATCTGATCCCACGAATAGATGACCTTTTGGAACAACTCAAGGGGGCAAATATTTCAGCAAGATCGACTTGAATTTTGGGTATCACGAGGTACCAATCGAACCCTCCGATGTTTGGAAGATTGCCTTCAAAGCTAAGGAGGGAATTTTTGAATGGTTGGTCATGCCTTTCAGGTTGCTGAATGCTCCCGCAACCTTCATGAGGTTTATGGATGACATATTGCAACCATTCACCAACTCATTCGTGATGGTGTATTTGGATGACATCCTAATCTTCAGCTAGAGTTGGGAAGAGCACCTCCACCACATTCCACAGGTCCTCCAAACACTGCGACAACACAAGTTTTGTGCCAATTTGGAGAAATGCATTGTTGGCATGACCCAGGTTCAATATCTAGGATACATTATTGATGAGTGGGGGGTGCATGTGGACCCAGCCAAGGTCCAGGTCATCGGGGATTGGTCAGCCCCAACCACTCTAACATAGCTTTTCGGCTTTCTGGGTCTTACCAATTTCTACCACAAGTTCGTGTTGGGGTTATCTCATATCACTTGGCCTTTGAGTCAAGTCACTAAGGGAAGAGTGAAAGAAAAATTATTTTGGTATGAATCTCAACAGAAGGCATTCGTAAAGTTGAATCATTGCCTATGCTCTGCACCAATGCTCACATTACCAGACTTGCAACAACCATTTGAGATTGAGACATATGCCTCTGACTATGCTATTGGGGCAATACCTACTCAGTAGGGGTATCTAGTGGCACATCACAATGAGACACTTTCAGACACAGTCCGAAAGTATCCCACCTAAGACAAAGAAATGTATTCCATTGTGCAGGCCTGTCGACAATGGAAGCATTACATTTTGGGGGAGGAAACAATCATCTAAATAGATCACCAACCCCTAAAATTCATATAAACACAGGGGAAATTGCATAACATTCACCATCAGAAATGGTCTACATACCTGCAACAGTTCCATTTGAACAACAAGTACAAGAAGGGTAGCACCAATAATGTTGCAGATTTCCTTAGTCGACCGCCAATCATGGCACTAACTATTGTTCTCAACTGTTGTGGGCACGAGACTTCGGGTTGGCCGCATCTCTACAAAAGTGATCCAAAATTCGGCAACGCATACCAGACACTCCTGGAGGGTAAGCAAGTTCCAAATTTTCACCTCCAGGATGCATTGTTATGTCTCTTAAGACACCTCTGTGTTCCTTCAAGCGAGCATGCCAAGATGATTTGGGAAGTGCACTACATTCAGGTCACTAGACATTTCAAGGTCAAGAAAATAGCTGCAGTACTGCAAAAGCATTTCTATTGGCCAAACCTTTGATATGATGTTAGGAAGTACATTAGATCCTGCACTGCCTACATCATTTCCAAATCGGCCACCAAGAAGCAAGGCCTATACACTCCACTTCCTAATCCTATTCAACCTTGGGAATCCATCTCCATGGATTACATGACGGGCCTTCCTTCTACTAAGCATGGCAACAACTGTGTTTTTTTTTTCATTGAAAGATTCTCTAAAGTGGCCATTATATCGGCTTACAAGAAGAATATCACAACAGAAACCACTACTAAACTCTTCTTTGAACGAGTGTGGGTACACTTTGGGATCCCACAGTCCATTATCTCAGATCGGGATAATAGGTTCCTCAGTACATTTTGGTCATGTCTCTGGTCGATGTTGGACACCAAGCTCACTAAGTCCACAACTTTCCAACCCCAAACTGATGGCCAAACAGAGGTTGTCAATAGGATGATCATACACATTATGCACATGTACAACTCGAAGAATCCATGCACATGGGATGAAAGCCTCCCCTATGTCCAGCACATCTATATTCGGGCTCTCCACAACTCAACTAGCCAGGGCCCCTTTCAGGTGGGTTGGGGATTTCATCCACTATGTCCCATTGATGTGTTCATACCATTTGCAACTACTCAGGAAGATTTGGCTAATGTACAGTCTGAAGCCGACAAGGCGAACAACTTCATTGAGCACATTCAACACATCCCCCAATGGGTCTGTGATATATTGGACATAGCCATTTTTAAGTACAAGTAGTAGCATGATCAACATCAGGTGCACACAAGTTCCAAGTAGGTGACAGATTTTGGCTACATTTTTAGAAGGAGTGCACCTCTAGGCCCCACATAAATCTTTTCCCACTACGATATGGGCCATACACCGTCACCAAGG
Source organism: Pinus albicaulis (assembly GCA_034641835.2). Classification (NCBI taxonomy): domain Eukaryota; kingdom Viridiplantae; phylum Streptophyta; class Pinopsida; order Pinales; family Pinaceae; genus Pinus; species Pinus albicaulis. The sequence continues at coordinate 58,842 of JAXQQM020065621.1, read as the reverse complement.
CGTTAGGGTAAAATGCATTCGAGCTTAGTATTCCACATTTCCTTGGTCTACACATATTTTTCAATATGGACCACCTTCGGCCCTACTTTCCACCATTTTTGGACACATCCGACATTGCAGAAAAACTCACACTAACATAGTTAAACCCTGAATACATGGAACAAGCCACAACTAATCAAATCATGGACACACAGATCAATAAAACCCGCCAACAAAGGATCCATCTATATCGATTTGTCAAAGCAGACCAACTCCTTCACCAGGGCAAGTGGTTTGCCACGGACCACATTCAATAGAAATTTCCTCACCTCATGGAAGCTCTGCATGCAATGGGGACAATTGCTTCCTAAGGGGGGAGGAATGATCCATGTCCTAAACTTTCGAAGCATTTTTTACCCCCTAAACGACTTTTTTTTAGGTCTGCAGCAAGCCCATAGCTATAGGCAAGGGCTTTCTCTTAAACCTGTAATACTCAGAGAGATATTTATTACAATATATCGTATGCACCAAACAGAGATAATATGACCAAGTTACGATCCTAAGAAGTTGGCTTCCCAAATAACACCAATAGGGCCCATAAACTCTTGGCGTTCCCTATCCTGGAGTTAGGATTTTGGTTGTTTAGGGTTTTCCCATGTTGTTCAATAATAAAAAGGCCCTTGAGCCTCATTGTAACACAGTTCAAAGGTATGCAGTCGCCACATCTCTTCTCATAGATAAGCTACCATCGTCTGAGCTATTTTTTTTCCATTATGTTTGTAATAATTTTTCATTATTCGATATTAATGAAATGAAGTGTTATTCCTACCGCGTCTCTGTGTTTATGTTTATTTCTGTATTTTTTTGCGTTCCTGCATAATTTTGAATCAGAGAAACACCCGGAAATAGAAGAAAAATACCTAGAACTCTGAATTCCCACCCCAAACCCCAGAATAACCAAGTGGCGAAAATAAACAACAGTTACCACTGTAAACTAAAAAATAGCTATATAATTCCATGAGGCACGATAGTGAAAGGAGGAAAGTAAAACGTAGAAAAAACACACCTAGGCTTCATGCTAATGCAATGTTATGAGGCCAAATAACAAGACTAAAAGACTTACTAGATGGGCTCTAGAATATCCACAATCCAATTTGATTTGGTCAACGAGCCAATGCTGAAAAACACCTTCCAACTCTATTCCAAGCCAACAATAAGGATATTCTTGACAAGTCATTGCTCCAGGATCCCACACTCTACAAGTTAGTTCACCAATGGAGCCACAACATAAACCCTACCAACCTGCGATAGCCTTGGATTCATAAATTACCAATTTTATGAGCATGCACAAGTTGACAACTTGTGCATACTCATTATTTCCCTTACCACCCGCACAAGCTCCCATAAGTTGAGTTACCAACTACAAGAGCCAACCCACCAGCCTACTAAATAATCGAGTGTTGTGCATCTCAAAGGCCCAGGCACCCCTTGTCCTTGTCACACCACATGTGTCGCCTAATAATCATGTAGGAGAGTCTACTCTGCTCTGATGTTCTATTATTACCAAGCTCATCCACCCCATCAAGGAAAAATGACAAACTATTACTTCTCTTAACTTATATCATGAATTTTATGTGTTTTAAAAATGAAATGAGATACAAAAAATACTAACCTTTTTTTAACTCAATTAAAAAAAAATTGCATATATGTCATTCACAAATCTTCAATACTCATAAAATTTGAGCTCATCTAAATTTTATATATATATATATATATATATATATATATATATATATATACTCATAAAATTTAAGCTGGTATGAATTTGATGTTTTTTCTTTTTAATTTTTTTTGTAAAAAAACCCATATGAGTTGGTTTATAATTCATCTCCGAATGTATGAGTTACCTCTTCTAAACAACGAAGCTCATATTCAATTTATCTTCATAATTATGTATGTAGACAAGTGCTACACAGTAGCTAGTATGTGCTACTTAGTTCTGTTTCAACTAAACAAGATTAACATTAGAAATTAAATTTTATTAATAGTTTAACATTACAAATTAAATTTTGTTATTTTTTAATATTGTTTTATTTTATTTATAGCTAGTATATATTATATATATTATATGATCTAACTTTCCATTATTATAATTTTTTATTTTCTAAAAGATTAAAGTAATACAAATTTTTAAACTCGGGTAGTTTCAATATCATGTGTTAAAAATCCCCAAAAATTGATCCACTTATGTTGAGAATCTTGCACAAACATTTGTTTCTAAATACATAAAAATAATATTTTATAATTTTCAAAAATAAAAATAAAACCTAAAATTTCATGTGTAGTTAAATTTTAAATATTAGTGTTATATGAAATAAAAAAATAAATAATATTTTAAAAGTAATATTTTCATTATTTTATATAAAATATTTAAAAAAATGTATAATTAATTTATCAAGACAAAATCTAAGAAATTTATTGTGAAATATAACTAGTTAAATTAAAAATTAATAAAAACAGATTTCATCACAAAAATAAACAACTAGTAAAATATTGTATTGTTAAATATCATTACCAAAAATTAAGAAATGTGATTAACCAATATTGTTTATATTAAGAAATATATTATTATTTTTATTATTATTATTATTATCCAATTTTAAGGCCACGACTAAGCCAGACATCAAATTGGTGTATGAGACTCCCTTGTTTGTGGGACATATGTGTGTGTGTGTGTGTGTGTGTGTGTGTGTGAGAGAGAGAGAGATATAGAAATAAGTCACCTTAAATTGAAAATATGGACAAATAACTAAAATTCATGAAAAAAATAAAAATAAAAACGAAAAAAACTAAAAACAAAATAATAGTAACTAATTACACCGAAGGTGTATTCTTTTGAAACACTTCACCAAGGACCATCGTCAACCCCTTTGTTTTCCTCCATTCGTTCAAGCAAACAACTATCATTACACCAGAGGCCATCGTCTATGTTTTCTTTTTTCACCATAGTTACTAAGTTCAGCTATATCAAATCAATTTGGAAACAATTCTAATACGATACGGATATTTTGATTACTCAAAAAAATTTATATTTGGTAGATTCGAGCTTCATTCCTCCACTAATATATGTAATATTGGGGAGCTCAAAGGATCTTGCAGTAGGCACAATCGCCTCTATGTCGACTTCTTGGTTCAATGCTCCGCCATGAGGTCTCACCCATTCATAACCCCGAGCTCTATGTACTTTTGGCCATGACTGCCACCTTCTTTGTTGGTGTTTTCCAAACATCCTTGGGTATTTTCAGGTATAAGCTAATACATTTATATACTCTTATTTCAAAACCAAATGCTAAGCCTTTTCCATTGCAGATTTCCTAAATATTTTAAAATTTGAGATTTAGAAGATATTTTCATATTCCATAATATTTTCAAAATATGTCATTGACATAAAAAAGAAAAGCTCATTATTCAATAAAACTATGCTCCTGAATTTTTTCAATTGCTATTTTCTGATTTGATATTCTATGGAACAGGTTAGGGTTCATCATAGAACTACTTTCTCACGCAACTATAGTGGGATTCATGGTGGACGTGGCCACTGTTGTGTCCCTTCAGTAGCTCAAAGGCATATTTGGACTTAAGCATTTTACTACTAAGACAGACATAGTTTCGATCGTTCGCTTGGTTTCAAAACAAGCTGACAAAGTTTCCCTGGATCAATAAAAAAATTTGCTTCAATTTCTTTCTCATAAAGTTGCCACTGATCAGGCTTGCTGATCTTGGAAAACTGTCTGTGTGCAGTGGAGATGGGAAACCACCGTTCTTGGAGTATTCTTTCTGATTTTACTTCTGAACGCCCGTTATATCGTCAGTAAAGCCTGCTTTAAATCTCAAGAGTATCATTTATGATGAAAAATGAAAAGAGATATTTTATATTGATAAAAAATTGTGAAAAATACTATTTCATATATATTCTTATGGAGTAGTCTAACTAGGCAGAGGAATTTCCCGGTTTCCGTCACCGACCGGAAAAAATTCCGGTACCTTTCCGCTCCAGTTTGAGATTGCAATTCCTCCGTCGGTTCTCTACTATCAGACCGAATCAGGAAACTTCTATGCTGCCAGCAATGTTTCCAATTCGACGCACCCTCCTGCTCCCCTTCCCCTCATCGCTCCTCCATTGCTCATTTCACGCCAAATCCATTCCCCTGTTCGATTCACCGATTCACCGAATCACCTGTTCGATTCACCTGTTCGGTAAGTTTTCAATCGATTTTTTCACCTGTTATGTAAATATGTTCGATGCAATCAATTTTTTCATGCCTTTATTAAATTTGTAATCTATTAATTTTGTAAATCTGTAATCTGTAATTTTTGCATGCCGACTGATAGGTTTATTGGAAAATTAACATAGGACCATGAAGAATTTACACATGACTGTCTGTTATTCATTCAGTAAGTCTTTCCTTCCTAACAAAAATAAGCATCTGATCCTCTCCAAAATTGTCAACACACGAGCAGATTGGCATTGAAGCATCATATGGACTAGCAGGTCCAATTCATCTAGAATTTTGTATAGACATGTGAAACAAAAACTGTACATTGTACAATTAACTCAACAATGTAGAATAAGAATCACTGAAATGGAGAATGATAGTTGTATGGATAAATCCTTAAAATAATGAACTAGAAATCAATCTCTGGAGAAAAATAGGGAACGTATGAATACGAAAAAACACAGGAATTTTCATTATCTCAATCCCTCCCTTTCACTGTGCTAACTTATCTCAATCTCAATTTCTATTTCCATTCAAAAAATTACTGAGAGGCAAACATGACGAAACCAAAATCAGCTCCTCAAAGACATGAATTATCAACTTCATGAAAAAATTATCTAGTTGTTAATTGCCTCTACCAACTTCTCAATTGTTTTGGGACTATGCAAAACTAGTGGTGTCATTTTTCCTTTTTTTGGAAGTTTGGTCTCCTAAGTAACTCACCATTTTGGTGAGCCCAGCAATAAGTAATGAAATTCTTCTCTCCTAGGAAACAAATTATTTATGAAAATTGAAGGAATAGAATTTGCTGGATAGCATGATGTTTACATAGTATCCGGCATTAAGTGGAAAAAAAATATTTTGAAAATAAATAGAGTCTAATGTGAAACATATTAATGGCATGCTTATTTGGTTTCTATTTTTATGTATACTACTTGGTGGATTCCTTTTTGTATATCTTTTCTCTTTACTGGTTCAACTACTTCAATATTATTTACATGTGTGCACCCATGGCATCATCTTTAGCTTTGAAATTAATGTTCCAAAATCCATAATTGTAGTTGTATTCTTTTAATCTTCTCCTTGAATTTTGCCTATCTTTTTTTGTCTGCTGATGTTTTTATTGTTTATAATTTGCTCTTCTAAAATAAAATTGTCTTTTTTGTTGTATTTCATAAATACAATTATTTTTTCTAGGTATTTGTTCAGATATCCATTTTGCAATGTCGGGATAATGTAATTTCCCTACAGTATTATTCCTGTGATGTATGAATATCTTTATCTATCCCATGATGGTCGTTATCTTCTTAATACTTATCATAGTTTTTGGTGTTAACCATCTAAACTGTTTTAGTCCGGCACCTTTTGAGTGAACACTTCACTCATCCTCACAGGGAAAAAGTAAAAAATAGAAAACAATACTGCTGAAAATGAAGGCAACTAGAATAAATATAAGAGGACAAGAAGAAAAAAGGAAAGGAAAAGGGATGGTAAAGGAGACACTAAAGAAAAGGGTAAGGCAATAATAATTCATATAAAATGAAATGGAAAGGAAGAAAATAAAATAAATACAAACAATTAAGTGGATAAAGGAAACGAGGGGGAGGGTAAGAAGGAAAAAGAAAGAGAAAGCAGGGAAAGCACAAAATCACTGACAATGAGATAGGGATAAGGAGAAAGGACTAGGAGAGGAAAATTAAGGAAGAGGGAGAAAAAAAGCATTAAAAGAGCTCAAAGGACGGAAAAAAAGAAATGGCTGGGGTAGATGGAAGAAAGAGAGGACTTGAGTAGATGGGTACATCTAGGGAAGGAAGGCATATGTGGCCATTGAACTGGAATTGATGAGCCATTTAGTATTTGTCACAATACCCTTTCTAGTTAAGTTAGAAATTTATCCATTTGTCTTTCTCGAAAAAAAGGGAATGATTTTTGGGGAAATCCCATTCAATGATGTTTGAACACAAGGAAAACAATGCTGGTTTGAAGCCAAAAAAACTTGCCAGTAGGTAGGGCTGATTGAGATTTGAAGGAAAGTGCATGTGTCTGAACAACAGGATAAGCTCAAGCTTCAACTCTCGTTTGAATTTCTTTTCACTATGCAGAAGGAAATGTCTACCTGAGCATAGCAACGGTAAGGCAACTGGGATAACTTAAGCCACATGCCACATGAAAGTAAGGCTAGACATCAGCTCGAGTTTCTCTTTATTAAGAAAATACACAGTTGTGGGCAGGGATTGCTGTTAGGAGGTGCACATGCAACAGATTTTTGGTCCTACAAGAGTATGTTGTTTATTAAGAAGACACGGTCGCGGGAAGTGATTGTTGTTAGGAGGTGTATGCACAACATTGTGGTCCTACAAGAGTATGTTGTATATATGAAAGAGTATCCAATTTGCTAGGTATTTTGTGGTTATATATCTGCAACATCTGAACAATGGTCTTCTTGGCTTCTTCATATTGCCCATTAATATGCAGTTAAAACATTTTTTACATCAAAGATATATGCCAACATTCCTCCAGGATGAAATCAGTACACCTTATTTTGGATGCAACCCATTTTTTATGTCACTAAGCATACAATACGAATACTTTGCTACATGATGTTGGCACCGATGTGAAGTGATCTGTTGTTCTTGAGAAGCTTTTAATAAGATTTTGAAAAATTATAGAATTAAGATATGACCTTCAGGAAGATGGAGAACTTAACTTGTTCTTCCTCTTAAGACCATACGCAGAGGTTAGGGAAAGGATATATTTTGAACATTATCAAATGGATATCTTAGAAAAGATGATGAAAGAGTAATCGTGGTTTCTTTATAATGCAATGTAGGTTATCACTCTCTTAAAATGCATGCACAATAAGTAACATAGTGGAGAATTAAAGAAATCAATTAATAAACAACAAAAGATGAAACTTGAATGTAGATGAAATCCAAAACAGTTACATCTATGAATTGCAATGTTCATTAATTTCATAGCTAGGTATTCAAACCTGTGGATATGAAAATAATAAAATATGGAGTCAAAATGGAATGGAATAGAATGGAAATATGATCAAACAGTCCATTAGGTGGACTGGCTTATGGGACCAAGATGCCTACATACAGAGTTGTTTCTGTAGGAAGTACCAAGGAACAAAATTTCCCAACTATGTCAGTCTACACTAAAAGGAATGTGAATAAGGTTACAAAAAGAAAAATAAAGAACTTATAGAGTATAGGTTTAAGAGATAGGAGAATAGAAGAGGTTATCTCCCTAGACATAAATAGACATTGTATCCTACTATACGGTCCATCAAGAAGTTTTCTATTCCAGTTTAACTTTTTGTTGATTTTCTGGGAAAGAGCATGTTTTGGTTAACAAAAAAGAAAATACTAATTTAAAATTAGTGTCTTGACATGAGACATAACTCTGAAAATCCTAAGCTAAATATTTATGTTGCTGACTAATTAATCGAAGACAGAGTAATTTAGGACTGAACGTGTGTCATCATAACAAAAGTTGTAATGAGATTGCTCTTTCTAGCTTTCAGTCCTCAAATGTCTCACATGACTCATTATACAACATGAGGGCATACTTTGTTCTGAGAAAAAGTATTCAATCATTTCAAACATCAAGATCTTATTACTTCTTGGATATCACACAGATTTTGAATTTTTGGCAACAATCTCCTGTGATAGGTAAGGTTTCCTACTATATCATAAAAACTCAGCAAAGAAGTAATAGATGTAGCTGGAAATTCTATCATGAGAGAAATTTTTCTTACTATTGCATGCAAAAATAAAAAAAAGAAGCAATAGATGCAGCCTGCAATTCTATAATGAATTTCAAAAATATAAAGTAGGAATTTGTTGTTTCCTTTCCAATTTCAAGGTTATAGATCAATCATAAAACAACCTAAAGAGTCAACTTAAGTGGCCAAACACTTCGAATAACTTCACTGGAAGTAAATTAATATTGTGGAAACAATACCATTGATGGAGTCTGAAATCAGACCTCTCGAACTAGAGAGTAAGAAACAATACCACAATGGTTTCATAAACTAAAATTTTAATATTTTTCCAACCTAGAGCAAAACAATGGCTTCAAAGACAATTGTGGAGAAATTCAAAGATTCTAGGAACGATGTTGAAAAAATCCAGATACTGATTGTTGTCCTCATGACAGCGTAACCCGTGCTTACTGGGTCAGAAGCCAGACTGATTGAGGTAAAAAATACCTTGTCACTTGGTATCGCACGGATTTTATAACGTGTGAATGTCCATGGTCAATTCGCGGAAACCTTTGTAAGCATGCCATAAAGGTTAATTGGCTGTATTTCCACTTGGATAATTCAAATCCATTGCTTCATCAGCATGCAGAGGATAACCTATTCCGTGACCCACCTGAGATCAATATAGAGCCCCAAAACCATGACGTAGATGTCGATGCTACTCTTATGTCCACAAACATTTATGATGTAGATGCCGAGACACTTCATTTAGCAAGGGAGGAGATGTTTATCATTTTACATCTCATTTTAGATAACCCTCCTACTACTTTGGCGAAGACAAACCAGTTGACTGGTATGCTTAACAAATTGTTGGATGAAGCAAATAATTTTCATATTATGGATTTTGACTTGACACCTGGGTCGGGTTCTCTTGATTCGTCTTTGAAGAGGAAGAAGAGTTCCCTTAGCCCTACAAAGAAAAGAAAAAGCAGGAGAAAGAACAATGGTTTGGAAATTGATTTAAATGTTGATCCATCAGAATATGAACCATTTGAGTTTTGATACCTCAATAAGAGAGGACGTCCTCGATCAAATAATGCCATGCCTATGGTTCTAAGTTAGTTTTACGTGTTGAATAGACTCATGGTTTTAGATTTAAGTATTTAGTCATCATCATTCTTTAACATGTGGTACGTTTATCTTTATAGAAATGCAAAAATCCACAACCATGGCAATAACCCAAGACCAAAGGGAGATGCAATGCCATTCAACCTTACCTGCCATGCCAGGTACATTTGACACTATTTCATTGTGTGCACACATATACCTTTTATGCTCTAGAAATTTCATTGCACTAATATATGACACATTGCCAGGTAACTATAGAACAAGTGGAGAAGTGTCATCTTCTACCATGAATGATCATCCATTGAAATGCTTCAACTCTAGTGGGAATCAATGAATTAAGCAAAAACAATATGTAAGTACTTTCCAGAAGGTGTATGCATGTACATTTTGAAGTGATGGGTCAATTAATTGCATAGTAACTTGGATATGATTCTTTCATTTATTTAGTTTGAGTGTAAAAGTATTTTTAATATTCCTTATAATTCCATGTGCACTAAACCCAATTCTGAGTTTAGAAATAAAAAATAAATACATTATACAAATATATTATTTATATAATGTGAATCTCAATATTTTTCTTGTGCTTATTTGTTTAGTGTAGACTTCTTGCGGTTTTGTTACTGTTTGCGGTAGCCTCTTGTGTGATGGAGAATTAGCTGGTTCCTGTAGTCCTAAAAAGTAGTATTATGGGCACTCATGACGAAAGAAACTCAAAACCAGGGATTCAAAAGCAAGCTCAAAACAAGTGTGCACGTGATCAGGGACTTTATTACACAACCAATATTGTCATAAAAAATGTGGATAGATTGTAAAGTTGTACCAACTTATCTGAAGCTGGGAATATATATTTGAAATTCGTATTTTATCTATATAGTTAAATTTTATTTGTCCAAAATGGTCCTCTAGTAGATTTTGTTTTCATCTATCATTGTCTTCATGGTTTGGTAATTTACAACAATTGTTTGTCTTGTTCATTTGAGATAAGTTCAGGCTGGAATTGTTGATAATAACTTTGATATTGAATATAATAGGGTATAATTCATTGCTTTATTTATTGTTGTCATTAATACAATTGGTTTTCAACCATTAAATAACCCACTTGCTATTTTCTCAAAGTTTGCATGAATTTGGAAGATATCAGAACAATTGTATTGTACAAAGCTTAATTAAATGGTGAGGTCATGTTTGTGGAAATAGGCTTGAAAACACATTGTAAACAAACTAGATCGTCCAGTCTAAAATACCTTTTGGAAATAAAAAAATTAAGGAATTTTGAACGTTAATATCAAAACCTAAACAGTTGACTTGGCAACCATCTACAAGAATATAACCAGTAAGGAATGTGCCGTCATCTCTAACATGTTCAACTTATTGTCACCTTAAAACAGAAGTCAAGGACACCACTGTTCAATATATTTTGAGATCTTTCTCGAGCATATTTGAATGTAAAATGATATTGTTGTGGATCAATAGAAAAGAAAGGCATTTTTTTAAAGATTTGCACATGTTTCATGTATTTATGGCAGCAGACTAGGAATTGGTAAGTTGATGATACTGTACTTTATAGAAACAGTGAGAAAATGTCATGGAAAAGAATATGTATAGAGTTGGAAATAGCCTTCTATTGTGGTTAAAATTTGCCTATTTTTTTCCTTACTTTGGGGAGATTTTGTCATTAAAGAAAATTCTACGTTGGACTATAACATAAAAAAACAAGTGATCAGTAATAAAAACATCTTACCAACAAAAAAAATATAAGGCCCATCTCTACGATTCTTTGTAAATATGTAGCTGTAATGTTCAATGGTGTTCCCATTGGATAGTTAATCCATTAAGTATAATTTCCACTAAAACTAGTGTAGACAACAAAATATAGGGGCTTGAACATGTTTTGAAAAAATGGTAGCACACTTTACAAAAGGCACAGACTAGAAATTTCAATAAGATAATGGTGTTTGTACCTAAAAGATAACATATAATGTTGGATGCAACTAAATATCAGCTGGAAGGAATTTGTGAGAAATAAAATTGGTGTACAACAACATGGGACTGGAACAGTGACATGTTAGTTTCTATGAAGACTGGTGTACTGGTGTACAACAACATGTTAGTTTCTATGAGGACTGATGTACAACAACATGTTAGTTTCTATGAAGGTGTACTGCCTCTTAAAACGGTTTGGACTGGATCTAAAGACCCCATGCTCCAATGTTTTCCATTCATTTTTTCACTACCCAACGTAGCTCTTGCAAATATCATTCAACTTTCATGCAACCTTACTCTTCATTTACAGCAGAATGGCTTTCAAAACTGAGTGTGAACCACTACTGCATATAAAAAAATGTATCACACATATTGCTTCATGAACTTATCCAATAAGTGAAACGTGCTTGGATGTAGACCACTTGAAACTGGAATCGCTAATCCATAAGTTTGCTGAAATCTTTCGATGGCTGCTGCTCTATGACACCTACTTCTTGGTAAGTATATCCTTCTCAAAAGTAGATCCTCCTTACAACACCTTGCTAACAATAGCGTCCATTCTCTCAGAATTTGTATCTGCAACAACTTTGTATCTTTAGAAATCTGATCCAACCATTCCAAATTTGCTTCTTGTCAGTTTCAAGGAAATAGTAGTTAACCCCGAGAACTGCAACAACATGGGAGCACGTTTCTTAAAATATTCAAAAAAAGGCCTAAACGGACAAATACATGAAAAAAGCCCTACTCAATTGATCGTTTGCTCTTATCCAAACTAAAAATAAGCATAATTACATGTACGATCACGGGAGAAGGATTAGCCCCAAACTTCCTGGCATGAACTCCTTGGAGCACCAGACTTCTGAAAACAGGATTTAGGAAAGTGGCATCACCCAGATAAAGTCAGATCACAATTAGGTGCTACAGAAAGATTTGGGGCTCTGTTACACTCAATTTCCAACCTTCCCTTCTCCAGATTCAATTATCTTACCTGCCACGAAATGGTAGGGCACCAACACCTTCCATTGGCTACATAAAAATAAATAGTATTCAATGTCCACAACATAAGAAACTTCCTGATCAATATTTCATAGAAAGAAAGAGCATTCCTTAGTGGTTTTAGCCGTGACAACCATTTCGGGCTCCACCTCAACATCTAAGTGGGTTATCAAGGATGAATCAGCTGTTGTTAGAGAGACTATTGTGCCAATCAACTACTAGCTGAAAACTCTACTAGAAATCTTGCCAAAGAAAAGTATCTATAAATATTGCTTTATGAAGAGTAGGAGATTGACATGAAGGATACTGGCATGTGAGATTTATTTGATCTCTATTGTCTATTTATGAAAGATTTCACGTTATATGATTCAGATGGATATGAAATAAATTTTTCTCAATTTTTTTTAAAACCAGTGAAATATATGAAAGAAAAAATTGAATCTTAACATTATCACTCATCGATTTGTGATTTTCTTTTGCATATTTTAACTATGCATGTTCATGTTTGTCTGAAACACATATCGTGATCCTTTCGTCATTAATGTGGGTGCTATTAATGTTCTATGCACAAAAATTGAGTAGGTTGTATATTTCTGATGTAAATATAAAAAACCAGCAAGCTTAGATTATACTACTCCCCTTTTATTGTGATAAATATATAAAAACCAACAAGCTTAGCCCAAACTGATAGATGCCATGTCACTCCTATAGAAACAAGTGTACATGTCTGTCATGATGACGTGGATATTCTTTAACACTTGCGATTACACAATTATACATTTACAACATTTGTTTCCAGCACAAACGTAAGCAGTAGCAGATGATGATACAAATTAAATAATGATTTCCATTTAAAAAAATATTTCGCAAGATTTTAGCCAAAAATCTAAAACATAAAACTCAATTAGACAACGCCATAATTTTTTAATAGCAGACACAAGACCATGAACCAGTTAATTTTCTCCAAATACATTTGTCCATATACATCGAATATATTATATTTGTCCATATATTTGTCACCCTTATAAAAAACCGTACTAGTTACAAGTTGGGGAAAAATATTACATTAGCAGGTTCTTTAGTGAAAGAACCATGCCATGATAGAGCCAAGAAAAATGATAACAACTACCGATTTGCATACTGGGGACCTATCTGGATGCTGATCAATGATGTCTGTTGCAGTGAATGGTGATCCTATGTCATATTTGACATCTACATGTACGCTTAACAATGCCCTGGACATTATATCACTAGACATCCTTTGAATCACTGCAGAGTAATTGATGGTAAAAGTTTGAAATTGACAACTCCAATTTATTGCTTCCCTATAAAGGGGTTTAAATTGTCCACTCAAACCCGATATATTCCTTTCATCTGATTACATATCAACTTCGAGTTGGTGAAGACTTTAATATCATTGACATCGTGTTTTTTTTCCACTTTTAGCCCTTCAACATGGGCAATGTAGTATGCTTCATTGTTTTTTGTTCTCCCATGCACTTCTTTCTTTCCATGGACCACATGATTTGTTGCCATGTTGTGAAGGGAAAATTTCACAAATCCTCGACCTGGATTTGGAAAGCACGAAACTTCAATGCATAAATGCCACTTTTCCACCATTGTTTACACTTGGAAGATCTGGAAAAAAAAGGATAACAATAAATTCATATTAGACAAGTAGGCAGTTATCTATTTCCTAATACTCAACATGTTATTCAATGATATATAACTGAATAAATCAATTAGCTATTTCTAATCTATTCCACTAATTGCTAATTAATTGAACATCCATAAACCATTTCATTCTTCTTTTATTTTATGGTATTCAAATATCACGATAAGGAAAAACAACTTAAAAATATCATAACACACAGCGAACATCACAACAACACAGCTAGCATTTCCAAGCAAGAAATAAACATTTGGCAACATTTTTGGTGGACACATGAAAATGAAAATGAACATTTCTTGTTGTTGCAGACTAAATGAGCTTCTACAACACATCATATCCAGACCACTCTCAATGCGATAACAAATCCTTGGACCTAATTTAAAACAGTGGAATTGAACTTCCTAGTTCAAAACAGTTTCAGTACCATATCCATAAGGCTTAAACAAGGTGGGAAGATATCTTTATAATTTCAGATATTCAAGTCAAAGAGTTTCTATATGTTATATGATGGAATGACTAATAGTATTATACTTAGTATCCCTTCCACAATTTGTTGCACTTGATTCCCTGATTGGTTTAATCAGGCTATATGGGCTATACTAGCGTAGGTTAGAATCTATCTAAAAATTTCTCAGACATATACTGGATTTGGAATAATCAGCATAAATTACCTCATTGAAAATGTCACTTTTCTGGATTTAGGACTTGTTTGTCGTATGCCAATTTGCAGTTTAGGTCAATTAACATCAACTTCATTGCAGAGTTGACTGGCAATGAGATCCTAGGTCTAGTGATGGCTTGCAAAATAAGTAATTTGTTGATCCCAACAGCATTTTCAGAGACTCTTGCAAAATTGTTACTGTGCTGACTTACCGAGGCGCAGGATTGCTAGTTTGGTTAACTTATCCTAAAACCTAGCAAGCTTCGGAAATGGAGTTTTAGATAAATATTTAGGGGGAGTTTTCCTTTTCCTACACATACTTTGAATTTTCTATGAGAACCTACTATTTGCACCTTTCATTTTTCAAAAACTTGAAAACGATCTCCTATGATATCACTAGAAAAATTCTATAGTAGTTTTTCCATTAAAATTTGGAAATTGATTCTGCACAATTGTTTTACGGGATGAGATCTGACTATAGTTGAACGACACAAATGTTCAGGGTCACCGGGGATAAAAGGATCTGCAAACTGTTTGAATTTTCACATTGTTTTGAACAGGTACCAGGGTCACGTGTCAAACTTGTGATTTGTTGTGTTTCACTCTAATAAGAGTGTAATAAGAGTGTAAATATTTTCTTAATAATATTTTTGATTCAAATTCACTTTGACTGAATTTATCTCACAATTAATCATATGTCAAACTCGATTTAATAGAGTTAGATTCTCCTTACTATGGAAAGTGTATCCTTACTATGCATTATCCAAGTATGAAAACTTACAACTTGCAGATACTGAAATCTCCAGTTGAACTTACAACACACCATAGCTAACTTATGGAAAAAGTAGTGTGGGAAATGATTAACTCTAACATGCCTTTAAGAAAAAAAAAATGTACATATATACATATTTTCTAAGGATTATTTTTCATCACAATACTGATGAACGCAGGCAAGCTGCTTGCAGGTGTTTTTGTTTTAGGTGGCAATCAATTTTCATGTTGGATATGTAGAAAGTTTTATTATTACATTATGCAGTGCGTTGTTGTTATCATTTCTGCACCAAGACACTGAAAAGTCCTTGAATTCAAAGACTTGTAACCTGAGTGTGAAGTCATTCAATTTGTGGCCAGGTCAAAATTGTATATTGAAGTTTATATTAGAGTTTGATAAGAAGAAAATGTTGTAGAGACTTTTCTGAAGAAATTGTGTAAAGAATGTTATCCGTGGTCGACACTGATATTTCTGCACTGATGTAATCCGTGGTCGACACTGATGTAATCCTTAAGTTGTTATTTTTTCTGCACCTAGACACTGATAAATCTTTGAATTCAAAGACCTGCAACATGAGTGTGAGGCCACAATCAAAATTTTATATTGATATTTATATCAGAGATTGATAAGTAGGAAGCGTGAAAGGGAGGGATTGAGATAATGAAAATGCCTGTGTTTTTTTTCGTATTCATGCATTCCCTAATTTGTTCTAGAGATTGATTTCTAGTTGATTATTTTAAGGATTTATCCATACAACTATCATTCTCCATTTGAGTGATTCTTATTCGACATTGTTGAGTTAATTGTACAATGTACAGTTTTTGTTTCGCATGTCTATACAAAATTCTAGATGAATTGGACCTGCTAGTCCATAGGATGCTTCAATGCCAATCTGCTCATCTGTTGACAATTTTGGAGAGGATGGGATGCTTATTTTTTTGACGATGCTGGAGATCGTTTTTTGCATGAGACTTTATATGATAGTATCATGCCCTTTTTTGCTGTTTCATCTATATGCCTCGGTTCGTATGCCACTACGGTACATGTCGTGGGACGTGCAGGGGTTTTTTTGGCATTATGGGATCCTGCCTGTGCAAAGTTCCGTGCATACAACATTTTCGGAGAATATGGCGATCCCATTGTCTTGTCGTGCATGGTTTCTGGCTTTTCAGTGGAGTGGTTTTTGATGTCATGACTGTACAGTATGAGCTGTGGATGTTGTGCTTGTGATTGCCTATGTTTCTGTGCACTATCTCACATTTATCTTTCATCCAATTGCAAGCGAGCCTGTATATAGACTGGAGCGGTGATGGGCTGCGGAGTTTGTGGGATCTTTCGCCTGTTTTTCTGTATTTTTTACTTTTCGACAGCCTGTGATTTTTATGGATTTTTACAAAATTAATAGATTACAGATTACAGATTTAATAAAGGCATGCAAAAATCGATTGAATTGAACAGATTTATAGAACAAGTGAAAAAATCAATTGAAAACTTACCGAACAGGTGATTTGGTGAATCGATGAATCGAACAGGTGAATGGATCCGACATGCAATGAGCAATGGAGGAGCGATGAGGGGAAGGGGAGCGGGAGAGTGCGTCGAATTGGAAACATTGCTGGTAGCAGAGAAGTTTCCTGATTCGGTCTGACAGCAGAGAACCGGCGGAGGAATTGTGATCTCAAACCGGAGCGAGAAGGAACCGGAATTTTTTCCGGCCAGTGACGGAAACTGGGCAATTCCTCCGCCCAGTTAAACTACTCCTATTCTTATTCAAATTTGATAGATTTATGCACTTTCTGAAACAAAAATGCTAATAAAGAGATTGTGTTGTGGTGATAGAGTAAGAAAAGGCCACGATTATTCTGGATCTCTGCTGCAACTCCGCTGATATCTGTCATTATAGGCAGTCTACTAGTTTTTATCACGCATGCAGATAAACATAGAGTGGAAATTGTATGAAAATGATCTAATCCTTCAGTATAAATCTATTGTGTATTAATTTACCAAGATTTTTGTTCTAATTTTAATTCAAGCTCATGACAGGTGGCCTCTAATTTAAAAAATCAATCATTTTTAAATAAAAAATAATATATTAAAAAAAAATAATAATAAAAAACAAAAAAATTGCATTAAAAGATTTTTGAAAAAAAAAATAATAATATGTAAATTTATATTAAAAAAGCAACTGTGAACATTTTTGAAAAAAGGAAAAAAACAGTAATTTCTAAATTTACATTATAGAAATTTCATATTAAAAACAGTCGTGGACATTTTTGAAAAAAGAAAAAAAAAATCTAAATTTACATTATAGAAATTTCATATTAAAAAACCATTGTGATTGAAAACAATAAGTTTATAAAAGAGTTTTGTAATAAAATGAAATGTTTTTTCTCTTTCCACTTTTTTGGAAGCCCAAAAAATACATACTCTTTCCTCCCACACTATTTTGGCATGGCTCTCCAACAATTATTGGCCCCTATGTACTCTTTTTGTTAATGATTATGAGTAGGATTAAACTCTTCAATATAATATTTTTTCTTTCTCCCTAACTCTTTATCCAAATACACTTGTAAAATTTATCCTTAAATTGTGATTTAATGTTGTTTAAAATGTATTTTTAATTATAAATAAATTTATTTTGAAAACAAATTATATTATTTAGTCAAGTTGTAATTTTATGTTTTTAAATTATTATTATTATTATTTTATAAACAAATTCAACTCACTTATAACATTAAAATTATGTAAATTTAATAATAATAAAAATTAAAAAATTAAAACTAAAAGGTAGAAGATTTAAAGAACAAATTTTGGTTTAGATTCATTTTAACCATAGATTTGCCAAGCTTATGATCTATTCTCTTGATATTTGAACCTCTTTTAGAGTGTAAAACTTGGAAAAAAATATGCAAGTGAAGAGATAGCTTGGATATAAATATTTATATAAGATTTAGACATAGTGGTATGATTGGAAAAAATTATTTAGCCAAGCACTGTGGCTTGAGAAAGACATAGACACAAGTGTGAGACTCTTGCAAGTCTGAACACTTTTCCTCCCCTCCATCCTACACCCTTTAGGTTGTTAGACATATTGTACTCCTTCTATGTATCTTTACACCTTTTAGAGCAAATTTTAGTAAAAATAAAAATTATTAAATAACCCATAATAATACTTCAACCAATCACTTTATAAATACATAAATTTAAATACTAATAATAAAATAATAATAAAAAAATTATTAATTTATGAATAAACTATCAATTTTTTTTATAAAAATAAACTAATACCCATTCAAAGCAAAACTAAATACTAACCTATCTTTTGTTAAAAAAGAATACCCATTGAAATGAATATCATCTTCTGCACTATAATGTTGAAAGGTCTTTATTTCAAATGAAAAATCTTCATTTCGAGTTCAAACGAACTTTCGAGATCCAGAAGAAAATTTTATCCACGCCATTGTGTTGACACTTATCGGATTCTAAACATTGTCAACCATATAAACCAACCATTTGTATCCAAGTACTTACGTGTCAAATTTCCCCGAAAAAGGTTAATTTTAAAATTAATAAACACGGTACCGGAACGACCACGTAGCAAAAAATGCGAGGAATATTATTTATCAGCGCTGTGCCGCATCCTCAACCTATTTCCATCACGTGCGTACTTCCTGTGTGTTGTATATCTAACTAAATTATGGAATTGTGCGGCTACGAAGGGTAGATATAAGAATAGTCGTAGTTTAATTACACTGTTTTTTCGTCTTGAAAATTATGGAAATTTCAGTAAGATTTTAAGAAAATTTAGTAGAGATTTTTGTAAATTCACGTTATAACTATTAAAGGGGATTTTTTTGGCAATTCCTCCGTCTTGTTAGACAACTCCTATAACAATATGTTTCAATGTATCTTTGT
This sequence comes from Pinus albicaulis, assembly GCA_034641835.2. Classification (NCBI taxonomy): domain Eukaryota; kingdom Viridiplantae; phylum Streptophyta; class Pinopsida; order Pinales; family Pinaceae; genus Pinus; species Pinus albicaulis. The sequence goes on along the minus strand of JAXQQM020065621.1, from coordinate 39,747 downwards.
ATCAAAGGATTTGAGTAAATGCATGAACTTCATTATATTTGTTAATTTAGTTTTTTTTGTGATTGCGATAGTGGATTTCATTTTAAATGAAAATTTTAAATTTAAATTTAGGAAAGAAGTTCAAAAGATCAAGGAGGCAAGAAAGGTAGGGAAATGGGTAATCATTAGGAATAGGAAAGCTATTATCAAAGATAAAGTCTCGAGCACGAATGATAAATAGAGATTTGCATCACTCTAGATCCTCTTTTGGAACTGTCATGGTTTTCCATGGTGTAAAGGTCTTATGTTAAGTTGGATCTTGAGTGATATTGACCTTATTCTTTTCGTTGAAACTTAGGAGCATGATGAATCTAGAGTCCCTCACCTTCATTGTTTCACTCTTTGATCAGTTTGATCCAAAGATTCATGGAGAAAGATTGAGATGAATCAAAAGCAATTCATGACCTACAACCTAAAGATCAAGGGAAATACTCATTATCCCATCCTCTTGATCGAAATTGGTATGTCCCCCATTGAAAGTACGAATATGCTTAGATATCTTATGTATAAGAAGAAGCTTTATAGCATGGAATCCAAAAGGCTCCCAAAATTTGCTTTTAACTTTAGTCAAAACGTCCACCTTCACCTCAAACACGGGTGGCATAAGGATGTCCAGTGTTGGCTCAACCATTGGGGAATTAAGGAGGAGATCAGTATAGGAAGCAACGATAGTGTCAAAGATACTATTACCTCCAAGTTTAAGGACAAGTTGTGGGAGGATAAGGAGTTGGAGGGTAAAAGGAAGCTAAGATACTATAAAGAGGTGATTAACCTCACCCTTGATAACTAGAATTATCTCTCTATGTTGACCAGCACTAAGAAAAAAATGAACATCGCTAGGATAAGAACTAATTCTCATGAGCTTCGAAGTGAGATCGAGCGGTAGTCTATTCCCAAGACTTCCTAGAACAATAGTATCTGTCAGATTTGTGATACTAAGAAGGTGGAAGATGAAAAGCACTTCCTTTTAGATTGCCCGACTCTTACTCACATCTGCTCTCAATTCCCTAACATCTGCCACACTTCCAATCTTCTTAACTTATTAAGCCAACCCATCTATAGCAATCTTGGAATGCTTCTTTCCCTTCTCTTTGATCATAGAAACAATATTTTGAAGAATCAAGCTTAGATTCTTTTTCCTTTTCTTTTCTTAAGGTCCAATAGGTAAACGTTAATCATCATCATCATCATCAAATAATAATTAATTTATTAATTTTATATTAAAAAAAAAAAAAAAAAAAAAAACCTATTAGACATATTCTTCCTAACTTATGTTTTATGTATCACCTAGAATTTGTAGTTGTTTCAATGCATGCACCAACAATTATTCATCCATCCATTATACTATATTTACCCATTACACTATGAGGTTATTCATCCATTCACTATACTCTATATACCCAATACATTCTGAGGTTATTTATCCATTTTATTTACCTATTACACTCTCAGGTTATTTGAAGTGGAACCAAGGTTATTTGAGTGAAAGATAGGAGTGGAACAAACGGGTGGCTCCATGTTTATTGTTGGACACCTAATCAACGAAGATTTAAGGTGTGGGAAACGAACAATCATAAGGAGTCCAAGAGACCTTGGAATGTGGAATCCAAGGGTCACCTAATGTACTATAAATGTATATCATTATGATTAATAAATTATCACACGCTTATCTTTCCCTAGGTTGCCTATTCCTGCCTAATATATTTCTAAATTTAACATGGTATCAGAGCGAGCATATGTTGGCCCTACTCCAAATTGAACCATTGGCATTATATTGTGGCCTTCCTCAATCAATTTTTCTGCCATCCTGACCCATCTTTTCTCTGCATGACAATCGATACCCAGTTTTTCCTTGAAGAGTGATTGGTCTAATATCTTCTCACTAACCTGTAAACCAACATTTATGTCCATTTGGGATTTACTCTCAAACAGTTCTGAGCTATTTTTATGTGCCTGCAACCGTTTATCTAACTTTTCCAGACCTAGAATCTTCTTGGCGTTGTCTTCGGTAGCCTGTACCTGACACCTAATACTATTGGTCGACTCTATTAATTATGATCATTTAGCTAACCTTGTCAAGGAGTTTGGATGTGTGTTTGAAGTGTATTAACAACTTATAGTCGAGTCATCACTAAACTTGTAGTAGAAGTATAATTCCATTGTTGACCTGTAGCGTGGAAAATAATAAGGAAAGGGTCTTGGAAAACCAGAAGCTAGGACAATAATAGAGTGGAGGCAACACCACTACAGTTCTTCGTTGCATTCGATTTTTCCTTTCATTGATACCTCAAATATTCTGACTGCAGCTGGTGGTATTTTGCGACCGAGGTATTTTATGTTTATGGTTGATGCCATTAAAATATTCCTTCAATTTAATATAGTTGCGTCATTGGAATATGTTTAGTGGATACCACATATTCCATTGTTGGGAATACACACAACTTTTCTTTTTTGAAAAATTATTTGCTTCCCTTCATCCCTCTCCCCAACTCCACCGGACCAGTCGACCTTCCATACACGTGTTTCTAATATGTACGGGCAGTGAGCCATACCACCGGGCTCCCATTGGATTGGCTCCCACTATCATACGTTGCTCCCTGGTATTACACAGTCGGCCTCATAGTTTGCTCCTGTGTATCATACTCCATCCCTCGGTGCGCGTCCACCACAACGCAGCCACTCCTCCATACAACAGTTAACATTACCTCATTACCTCCTTCCGACTTTGACTCCCACTATTTCCCTTCCAGACCACTTTCTGAATGCCCAGTCTTCACCCTAAAATCTTAATGTTGACTCCATTCAAAATTTTAATGTAACCACTCTAGGTATGGGCCTTCATTTTCCTCTCGTAATTTTATAGTGTATTCGGATATGATAGTATTGAATTTGTTGGAACCTTCTTCACCAATCTAGAAATTAGCTTTGCGCCTCAAATCCCAAAAAAATAAATAAATAAAGGTCTTCAAGAAAGTGACATCAATTTGTTTCTATGAAAAGTATATCTCTTGCCAGAAATATAGTAGGAAAGGCAGGAGTTTCATTCCTATAGGACCTTCAATATAGCGCTTACCTTAACATTGTGAAGTATACAAAGAGGTATGAATGATGCAGCTTTTGGCATGAGTTCAAAGCCATTGGAGCAGGGACATCAACATTGTAAGGCATCGAATTCTTAGGCTAGTGTTTCGTGCGAGTTAAATGTTACCAAGAGAAGTTTGTTGAGTATTTTTTAAGTTGTATTAATAATTCCAAACACCGTCCTTTACTTTAGTTGTTAGAGAGAAGTTTGTATATTGGCATAATATAGCTTCTACTTTATCTCTCTGCATTGTATACTGCGTTGAACAACTTTGGGTTTTTCATTGTTGGCGCTATCACAATATAAATATTTTTTCCCATTTGTTGAGCCTGATTTGTTTTAAAATGGCCACACTTAGTGGAGTGTTAGAGTTACTAAATACTCTGATAAACTCAGCCACTGACAACACAATCCAAGTCAGCAAAGACTCTATCTCTAAAATTTGAAATTGTTTCCAAGATGGACAAGAAAAGATTAAATTTTTGCAGCTTGAGTCACAGCTGTAGCAATATGAGATTCAACAGAAGAGTTTTCATTATGAACTTGTTTTTGTTCAGAACATTAAGACAGACTCCCATTAGCAACAAGAAATCGCAGATGCAATACCCATTTCAGGAAAAGATTTGCAGAAAGAAGCAAAAATCTTGCATTCACTTCCCAAGCCCATCATCAGACCTTGGGAAGTGATTGTCCATAACATGCACAAAATTGTTCTTAGATATGATAAGAATGTGTCCTTTCATATTTCAGACTACTCCAAGCCCATCAATTTCAGAGTGCCAGAATTCTTCATGATAACTCACCTTCAATTGTTCTAGATTCTGCTCCTTTTCCACAGCAACAACAATAGATTATGAAATGCCAACACTATGATCGATTTGTCCATATGAAATATCATTGTTTCAATCTTCATCCATGCAAGCACTGTGGTCAACACACTCATTCTTCATATAGATTCCTTAGAAACAAGCCTCTTGCAATAACAAAGATTCATCTTGGATGGATCGCTTCTTGGAAATGGCCATCAACAGCCAAGAATATGTTTCAGTCATATGTCAAAACTTGTTCAAGAGTATTGAATAGTCTTGCATTTTATTTTTGCCATCATCTTACCTTGTATATTATAGGGGGGAAATCATGGTCATCTACAAGCTTCAAAGCCACTTCAAGTGATCTTGAGCCACAACTTTCCATTCTAGATTCAGAGTTGTAGCCAGAGACACAAAAGTTCAAGTGAGCCTGAGTCATTTCCAGGTTTAGAGTTGTAGCCATAGACACAGAAGTTCAAGCAAGCCTGAGCCACAACCTGTCATTCCAGATTCAGAGTTGTATCTAGAGACACAGAATTTCAAGCAAGCCTGAGTGTTACACAAAAAATTGTCACTATCCCTGTACTCCTTGTTCCGTAATCCTAGAGGACCTTAACAGTGACCTCTGTGTCTCTTATCCATCATGAAAAATTTCCATTATATCCCTCACAATATGCAGAACGAACTCTCTATTAACCATTCATGGAATAGCTCCTTAAAAACATGTTTATTTGGAGTAGCACAACCCTTATTTGTCTCACTTGCACCGATGCCTCATCTTAAGCCTGTAGCACTGTCGATCAGTGCTAGAATGGAAATCATATCCAGTCGATCCACTTCTGGAAGGTTTTTAAAAATGGAAACGAAGCTTCGAGATCTAGAAGCTTCGTGGGCGGAGAGCTAGTTGTTTGTTCATGGGGATAGGGTCGAGCTTCTCCCTTTGGGATTCTTGTTTCTACAAAAGAGGAAACACCCAAGGAGATAAACCATTTCCTCACCTTAAGTTGATCCATGTTCCCTCTCCTTTCACTATAAAATGGACATCCTCCCATACCTCTGCTAGTTAGAACAGAGACAGAAGAACACCAGAGAGACAATTGTTGCTATAGTCATTGAAGGAGAGTTGAGACCTTTGGCCTTTTCATACCAAGTTGAAACGAGTTCTTTGGACACGTGCATGAAGGAGAGCTTTGACATCAAGGCATAGGTTGTAACTCCTCCTCTTATATTAATATGATACAAGTGATTCTTACTTTCCACTATTGTCCATGACAGATGATTAGATTTCTAGTATTCCTTGATCAACTAGATAGATTGTTTATGTAAAATACATGTCTTATTTTCATGTTTTGTGTTGTTTGATCTCTTGTTTAGGTAACCAAGCGCTGGTGACAGTGAGGATCTAACTAAGATGAGCAATGGATCAAAGGACTTGAACAAGAAGCAACATCAGATTGAGGTAGGCCATCTCCATATGATCTGTGTTCATTTACAATCTAGGGAAGTAGGTGTCAGATTGTTCCCTTTGTTACTAGACCCATCCTAGGGCTAAAGGGATCGTCTCTATCCACAGAGAGGATTTTCCTGCTTAGCACTAAGCTATAACCTGTCATTCCAGATTCAGAGTTGTAGCCACTGACACAAATGCCCATGAGCATACCTTTGGTTGGTGGTCAGCCTTAAACCATCTATGCAAGGTTGATATTCTTCCTCTTCAAAGAATTAAGGACACTTCCTCTAGCAGAGGACTTCAGCTTCTTGCCAGTTTTGGTAGAGTTCCAGGAAATGCATCAGGCATTCCAGAGTTGGTGGTTATCCTTAAACCATCGCAGGTTAGACCTCCCTTCTTCCAGGTTGAAGGTCTCCCTCTTCAAAATATGAGGAGCACTTCCTCTAGCATAAGACCTCAGCTTCTTGCCAGATTTGGAATAGTTATGAGAACTACACTAAGCGTTCCAGTGTTGGTGGTCATCCTTAAACCACCTCCTTATGCCAACATTTCATAGAGCTCATTCAACCTAGTGTTTCCATGCATACTTTGCAGATTTGTATTAAAAGCTCTCTTCTTGGACTCATACATACCCCTTCAGATTAAGGGGGGAATGTTGGACACCTAATCCACTAAGAGTTAAGGTGTTGGAAATGAATAGTCATAAGGAGTCCAAAAGACTTTGGAATGTGGAATCCAAGGGTCACCTAATGTACTATAAATGTATATCATTGTGAATAATAAATTATCACACGCTTACCTTTCCCTATATTGTCTATTCCTACCTAATCTATTGCTAAGTTTAACATATATATCTTGAATGATTGCAACGAGGACAATGATTTTCTTTAGTGTCTTCATTTAGGTTATAATCAAAGAAAAATATCAAACGCCACTAATAATAATCCATGGTAGGTATCAATGTGTATATAATACTCTCAAGTCATTAGAATATTGTCTTAATTTGACATATATGATTTAATTCATCCAAGTAATTATTTCGATTTATTTAAAGATGAGGTTTTTAGTATCACGGTGAGTTTAGATTTATGATTCATAGAGAGGTCATATGCTTTCGACATTGCAAAATATTTACAACTAAACTGGATTTATTAAATTAAAAAAATATTATGTCTTTTTTATTATATTTTTTTCAATGTAATAATTAAAATAATAGTTAGTTTAAAATATATCTTATTATAAAAGGATAAAAAATGAAAAGTTTTTGAAAGAGTTTACTTAGTAAGTCTGTAAAAATGTAAATTAAATATGAATACAATTTTTTGTGTTTAAATTTCGTAAAATATTTAACTTGTGACTACATATTTAAGTAATGTTGTTCATCTAGAAATTATTTATTAATTTCTCTAATTTAAAAAAAAAAAAAAAAAACAAACATACATCTTTCACTTAATTAAAAGAGATGGAATCATTATTCATTTTGCAAAACATTGATAAACATGTGAGTTAATCTCATAAAACATTTAAATAATGGAAGAAATATTTTCTCAATTTATAGTGTTTTAATTTGTGTTGTTATTAGTGTGCAGAGCTTAATGCTATTGTTTTTTTAAGGTAAGTAATGTTATGTGTTATATCTATTTGCATAGGTTATTTATATGTTTATTTAGTATTTTTTTGTTATTAGATTTTTTGATAGAAAAAATTTGGAATTTTATATTTTTAGAAAACTTTTTATGATAAAATGTAATTAATTAATTAACAAATATATTAATTAATAAAAAAAATTTGTGGCAATGGATTTCTCTCTTTTTCTGTTGTGGCTAACTTATTCATGGAGGATTTTGAGACCAAATCCTTAGCCTCTGCTCAGTATCACTTTAAAAAGTGGAAAAAGTTCATTGATGACACTTGTGTCATTTGGCCTCATGGTCGCAAAAAATTGGATTTGTTTCTTAACCATATCAACTCTCAATCTAACTATATCAAATTCACAATGGAAGTTGAGGTAAATGGGTGCTTTCCTTTCCTTGACATCCTCCTCTCTAAAATGGAATATGGTTTCATTTCTAACCAATTTCTTCGCAAAGAAACTCATAAGGAGCAATACCTTCATGTTGATTCTCATCATTTTCTGGCGCAAAAATTTGAGGTTCTTAGCACTCTGGCTACCCGTTCTCTAAGAACTACGGATGAGAAACACCCGGAGCAAGAAAAATCTCATCTTCTTAAAATTTTCAAAAATAATGGTTATAGCAGATCTCAAGGCCTCAAGGATTTTCAAAGAGCATGTAAATAATCTAGGGTCAAGACAGCTCACAATAATCATATTTCAAAGTTTCACTTACCATTCATCCATGGAACCACTGATAGGATTGCCCATGTTCTTAAAAATAATAAGGTTTAGCTTCATTCAAACCCCTTCATACCATTAGAAATTCTATTAGATCCGTGAAGGACTATGTAGACCCCAAAAACATGAAAGGGGTCTACTCGATACTTTGTTCATGTGGGGTTCCCTACATTGGAGAAACTTGTCGCTCCATTACCCAAAGAATCCAAGAACATGCAACAGACATCAGGCACAATTGTTTGCAATCCTCAACTCTAGCTGATCATGAGAATAAATCCAAGCACCATGTCTGCATTGAGGATTCCAAAGTCATTGCGGGGGTTGATCATTTCCACCATAGGAAGCTTAGAGAGGCTATAGAGATTGAAAATCATGCGATTAACCTCAATAGGGATGATGGTTGGAAATTGAGTAGAAGTTGGATCCTAGCCCTCTCTCACTGATTTCTCTCAATTTCTTGTTTCGTAATTGTTTTTTTTTCACCACCACCACCACCACCACCACCACCACCACCACCACCACCACCATCATCATCATCATCTTTATTAAGAAGTATTAAACTTACTCTAACAAATATTAGAATACTTTCTTTAACACTTGTATTAATATTAAATTCATTTAATTTACTCTTATAATATCATAACTTTCTTATAATATAGTTTATTTTTTTAATAATATAATAATTTAAATATATATTATCAAAATAAATAATAGCTAGCTTGAATAGCTAGTTTGTAACTAAAATTTGACCTTAACTAATTTATTAACTAATTTCTAATGCATATTTTCTAATGGCTAACTCTAGACCCTCGCGCATCTTTGATAACTATTCTGTAAGATTGATAGATTTTTTCATCGTTGTCTTGAAGATAAACCACATTAGTTGGTTCGAAACATCGACCAAATCCTTATGATGTGATTAATCCGAAAAAAAAAATCTCCTTAACATTTTGAATCACAAAAATCTAAAATCTAACAAAATTAAAATATATTAAAAAAAAATATGAATAAGTTATATTTAAAATTTAACCATATCTTATTCCATTCCTCTAACCAGAAGGCTATCCATTATTGTGTTATTCATGGCTATGTTTTTAAATAGTTTTTAGCTCGGGGATTAATAAAGATGAATTTATTATTATGATTGCATAATTAAAACAATAATGCTCTTTAGGAAGAGAATGTGTAAAAAATTAATGGGATTTTAAAATATTATAATATCAAAATTGTTAGTTTATTATAATACAATTTAATAGAATAATAATAATTGAATAAGGAAAATAAAAATATATTTAAATGTAAAGAGTTTAAAGTGGTAACTAATTAATTTTATGTTTAAATATTTTTAAGATTACAAAGAGTAAAATAATATTTTTAATATTTATAGATAGAATTATTATTTATTTGTATTTTTGAGGGTCAGTTTAATTGGTCAAGTCTTTCTTGTTAAAGCATTTTTTCTATTGAGAGGTTACGAGTTCAATTCTCTCGACACCTTTGGGGTTAGGTTCCGTGGTTGAACCAATAGGAAGTGATCCCTTCAGGTGGATTTTCTTGGTAAAAATATTACATGGATGTAGTGGTCAACGATCTCCAGAGCTCGTGAACCACATAGAAAAACTATTTTTTATTTGTTTATTTGTTTTAGTTTAGAGGAATCAAGAACAACTATTGTTTACTTGTTTTAGTGTAGAGGAATCAATAATTAGGTTGGGCTTGTGTTCATATGATGTGGGGTTAATTAAAATTGTTACCATTATAAACTCTATTGATCCAGATTGGATCATTATATTATTTATCATTCATCTTTATACTTTAAACGTGGATAAATCGGAGGAATCAATGCACGATATCATTTTTACCAATGGGTCACAATTTGGCAAACTGAGGCATTTATTGAAGTTTTTTGGGTCTAAAAGATATTAATTACACAAGACAACATGGTGTTGTTCTACACTCCAATACCTTTCCAATAATGCAGGAAAGACCTCAAACATAATTCACATACAAAGTTTCTTCCACCTAGAAGTTGAACTTCCTATTTTGACCAACATGATTCGAGAGGATGCCATGTCAATTACTCATGGAAAATGGGCCAGCCACATGACCATGTGATGAAGAAGACTCTAAAAATATTCAATTTGTAACTCATATTAAGGGTTGAATAGGTCAAATTTAACCCCTAGTTGACTATCAAGCTATGTTATAACTAGGCCACTAGGAGGAAAAATGGTTCAATTCCATTGTAGTGCAATTTGTTCCAAAGTTGAGAAAAGCATTTGAGAGTGGATAGAGAGAGGGTAGAAAAAAGAGAGTTTGTCTTCTATAGTATCCCATGGGCCACAATATCACTCCTTTATATATGCACCATTTTCCATTCAGAGAAAGAAAAAGCAGAATAACCTCACCTTCCAACAACAGAGGCAGCGAATGCAGCATAGGCAGCGGATGAAGCAGCAAATTGCTTTAGTGCACAGCAGAAGGCAATATTATTTGCAAGACACAGCGAGGACTAGAGATCTTACACAGAGAAAAAGTAGGAAGAGGCAAGAGCCGAGAGACAGAGAAGGCTTTAATCAGTATGGAAAGAGTAGATGTCGAGTGTGATAACTCGAGACGACATTCAATAACAAAGACAAGCTCAGGAGGAACAACGTGGAGAAACCAGAGTTACAGAGCGGGACAGTGTAAACAAATGAAAATTTGACTAAGGCAGAGAATTATTTGAAGAATTCCAAGGGAGGCAAACGGACGGTCAGGAATAGATCGCAAAATTGAAGGCAAGAGATGGATGACAGAGATCGAATCGCTTCAGGAGAAATTTTTCAAATTGCAACATTTAAGAGTTTAGCGTTAAGGCGTTGAATGATAAGTTAAATCATTAGTGATTCGAAGTGGAGAAGGGACAAGTGTTGGCACGGCGCAATATCACAAATCGCACGAAATAGAGGTAACCACGAAGTTAAACGGTTATAAGTTGCGAACTACAAAGTACGGGAAGTGACGTAAAGATCACGTGGCAGTGACGTAAAGATGACGTGGAAGTGACGCAAAGATGACGTGGTAGTGACGTAAAGATGACATGGCAGTGACGTAAAGATGACGTAAAGATGATATAAAGATGACATGGAAGTGACGTAAATATGACGTGGCCGTGAGGTAAAGATGACGTGGCGATGATATGAATATGACGTGGCAGTGACATGTTGATGACGTGGTAGTGACATGGCAAGATGATGTGGCAGATGACGTGGCCTTGACCCCACAGATCGCAAGAATTTATAATGATGTGGCAACGTGATATGGCAATGACATCGTAGGGTGACATGGCATGATGATGTGGACCTTGCCCGCATACCGCACATCGCAACGCTTAGGAGATAGAAGTAAGGTGACCGCAAGTTAAGTTTAAAGTTTTGCGATAAAAAATGGAGGGACACGTGTTGACCTTGCGCAAAATTGCATCCCGCAAGAAATATCGATTAACTTCAAGACATCACAAGGTATGTTGTTTTGGTTGTGATGCGGTAAGGATCAAGCGACGCGATGCGATGAAGGGAGTCCATGTGGTAGCACCACGCACGAGCGCAGATCGCAGATCACATGGTTTATGGTTTATCGCTATTGGTAGAGTGGGAAACCTGTGGGCAAGTGTTTGCGATGAATTATGATTGGTTCAAGGTACTATGGGACTCGATAGCCATGTTCCATGTATTTTATATACACGATGTTTGATTTCTCAAAGTATGTATGTTAATACGCGCGGTTGATTGCTAAACGTATGTATGTTATATATGTCTTGTTTGATCGATATATGTATGTATGTTGATAAAACTCGGATTTGTAATACTTCATTGTGTTAAAATGGATTTTTATATGGGCCATACCCCACAGGTCACAAAGAAATGATCTGAATGCAAATCAAAGGACCAGGAACTTGGGAAAAACAGTGTTGCGGCAATAAAGTAAACGAAAGGTTGAACGCGGAAGAAGAGTTGGGCTAAAAGGGGAAGTTATGCAGCAAAGTTGGAATATAACGACAGAAACATAAAAGACAAAAGGACAGCAAGCAGAAGAGGACAAACGCACAGCAAAGCTAAGAAACTTAAAAGGCTTAGTAAAATAAGTGATTGTAACTGTAAAGTCTCCGTAGGCAAAGAAAAACTCCAATGTAATACTGAAATAAGTACAGTGTTGTAACATCCTGAATGTACTAAGCGAGGAAATGAGAAGGTGGAAGGAAAAGAGTCATACTTTTTCATTTAATATTCCATATGGAATGAAAAAAGCTATGAGGTAATCTCTATAAATGATGTTATTTTAATGTGCATAAGGAGTTTAGAGAGTGGAAGAATAATATTGAGTAGATAAAGAAGCTGTGAAGATCCGGAGATGATATAAAGAAAATTTGAAGGCAGGAAGGACAGTAGTGAAGAAGGAGAAAAACAGAGCTGATATCCAGGTAAATCAGCATATGATTTTATTGTAGTGTAAGGGAGTTGGTGCTTCCATATCAAGTTGTATCTTGATAGATGTCCAGTTGTAGTTGGTTGAGGTAGGAACCTCTTGTGGGTTGTATCCTACAGAAAGTACATGGGAGCTGGTGCTTCCATTTCAAGTTGTAGCTTGATAGATGTCCAGTTGTAGCTGGTTGAGGTAGGAGCCTCCTATGGGTTGTAGCCTATAGAAAATACATGGGATTTGGTGCTTCCATTTCAAGTTGTATCTTGATAGATGTCCAGCTGCAGCTGGTTGAGGTAGGAGCCTCTTGTGGGTTGTAACCTAGAAAAAATCATATGGGAGTTGGAGCTTCCTTTCAAGTTGTAGCTTGTATAATTTGAGGTAGTAGCCTCCTGTAGGTTGGAGCCTACATAAAATCAGTGGAGAGAAGGATTTGGAGCTTGCTTTTACGTCACAACAATAATAAGATGTGGTTTTCTCCCTTATGGGTTTCCACTTATATCTGTTGTCCATATGCATGATGATTATGTGTTGATGTTCTGTATTTAATCTGCTTAATACTTGCTACTCACATATTAAGATTGTTGTTTCATTATATATTAAGGTGGTCATGAAATGAAGGTGTAAATAAGTTTAAAGGAAATTTTTAAAAGTCTGTGAATGTATTAAATTTATTCAACCCCCCTCTCAATTTAACTAAGGGTTCAACAATTGGTATCAGAGCAGGTTCATTTGGTGTAAGCCTAATAGCTTGAAGGAGATCTGGTTGAGTAATGGACTATCAAAATGTACCTGCGTTAAATACAACAAACTTTCCTCAATGGAGAGATAAGGTTAAAACAGATTTAATGGCTTATGAACCTCATGTATGGAAGCTTGTTTGTGATGGTTACAACACTCCCTCTTTGCAATAACAACAGTGGAATGCCAAGGAAAAATGTGTGATATATAAGAGTCTTCAAAACAAGAATCTTGAATTAATAATGGATTTAACCTCTGCAAAGGGAATCTAGAATAGATTGCACCTCATGCATGAAGGAGACACTAGTGGATGCATTATCAAGAAGGAGAAGATAAACCAGAAGAAGAAGAAAAATTCCTTTCAAAAGGAAAAATTTCAATCAAATGAGAAACCTGCTAGGGTGAATGGATGTGAGTACCATGAAGAAATTACAGTTGAGGAAAAAGCCAAACCTGACACAGCCTTGACTGAATTAGAAATATTTAAGAATGAAAACAAAAACCTTAAGACATTGGTGCAAATATGTGATGAGAGAGAATATGAAGATAAGGAAGAAATTTTTGGCCTGAAGGCACAACTTGAAGAATCAAGGAAAGTAGAATACATTCTACTGCAGCAAATAAGAGAGAAAATTTTGGAATGTGGAAGATTGGAAGAAGAGGCGGTAAGCCTGAGGATGAAATCAAAGAAGGCACAAATTGAACTAATTATGAATATTACACAAATGAAAAGTTATACACAGTTGGACCAGATTCTAAATGCTCAAAGGTATCCTCTCATAAAGGTTGGGATAGGCTATTCAGGAGAAACCAGTAAGTCCAAGGTAGAAGATAACAAGAATATCATTTTTGTAAAATTTGTAAAGGATAATGAAGCAGCTCGAAATATTCCTACAGAAGTAGAAGCCAGAAAGAACATGATTTGTAAAGAAACTAACAGAAACAAGCAGCAACATGAAAGGATAGAGAATGAGAGGAAGAAACAGTCAGTTGCAAAAGGCCCATACACTCCTGAATATGAATTCAATAAATTCAGAAGCTGTCAAAGGAGGTTCTTTCCTCCCATGAGAAGTATCACTTTTTTTTCCTTCCACAAACCTGGACATTTTGTAGCATATTGTAAGACAAAGCAAATCCAGTCCAACTAGCAAAGGATGCAGAAAATGAAAATATTGCCTCAAGAAAACAAATGGAGAGGAAAACCTTTCACCAGGTACACTAATCGATTCCATGGCTACTATTTTTCATGAAAATAATTTGGGCATAAGTCTGTTGAATGTAAATTGTGTTAAAAAAGGGGAACAAATGCCATACATCAACTCGACCTTTCTTAGGTAAAATAAGATGTTATTCATGCCACAAGCTTGGTCACAAAGCAAAAGACTGTAAGTTGCCATATACATTAAATAACTCTAGACAGATGATGGAATCTAATCAAATCAGACAAAACTGTGAATCAAAAAGAAGTGCAAACATTATGAAGAACCCCTATAAAGTATGGAAGGAAAAGAGAAAGGGGGAGCCTGTTACCTCAATAAAATAAGGAATCTTTCATAGTCTCAGGGGGAGCTTCTCTAGGAAGCAACGCAAATATCTAGCCAGTAATAGATAAGAAGCAACATCCAAGGGGGAGAGCAGTTCATAATTATTCCCCATAAAAGTAGTCGAAAAAGAGCTCCTGTGAATAAGAACAACTAAAAGTTCAAGAATGGAAAGGACAATTCCTCTAGCAGAGAACTGTGGAGGAAGAAGGATACCTGAAGCATTCAATAGCCAATAGGTTGATGGAAGGATAGAAGGCATCAAGCAGCCATAGTAGCAGAGGAAACATCAGCCATGAACATGTTGTTGAGAATTTGGAGGGCTTAAGGTTAATACAAATTCTCTTCTTGATAATTACTTGTGAGCTTACTTATGTCTTCTCTTCTTTAGCTTAGTTGTTGTTTCATCAAGTCAATTATCAAAGTACACGAGATACAAATTACTTGAATGGTAGGAAGATAAATCATAGATTTACCTTCCTCACACTAACTTCTTCTTCTCTTCAACTTCTGCTAATTCTATATTGTTGTCGCAGCCTATATATATATATATATATATATATATATATATATATCAGTTACTTGTTCTTGCAATAATTTTCTTAAGTCTGCCTGCACTTGTTCACAATCATATGATGCTCTTATATACTATATTTCCTTTAATATTGATCCACACTTCTACAGTCTAATCCGCACTTCCAGCTGCACTTATAAATTTCCATGTGTCCGCAATGCATTGTTACCTTCCTTCTTATTCATATTGCAATATCCCTTTGTACGCATTGTTGTTTCAGAGAAATATGGTATCTTCTTTAGGCTATCCGCAGTCATATTTAGGTCATCCACGATCTGTCTTATTTTGTCTGTTATCCTTGTCTCAAACCCGCATCTTAAATCTTGTAACCACCTCAGAGAAATCCGCAAGAAAGTGTGTCCCAAAATGAACCACAGATCTAGATTATATATAGTGATATATCCTTCTGTTTTAGGCTGACCATTCACCATTATGTAGGCCGACTTTTAATTATGTTCATAGGCCGACATTGAAGGCTTTTATACCAGCATTGAGAGTGCATCTTTGATCCTCATGTAGGAGTTATTTCTTCATGCTATCATGACGAGATCTTGGAGCATATTTACATGACACTTAATTGTACTTCTATACGTGGAAGACCCAAGCCTAGTAGACATCAAGAAGAAGTCTATCTAATAATAAAATCTTGCTCATGAAACCCATGAAGCAAGTACACCAAGAATACATTTCATTAACTTTGACATATTATTTACATATATACATAATTACATAGTCAACATGAAGACCGACCTAGTTACACCTTTCAACACTCCCTCTTAACTAGGGAGGTATTCATACAAGTACATGGTCACTTTCAAACTAAAGAATCTCATAAGAAGAATCGGATTGGTAATCGCATCGTATAGCATCATATCAACTAGCATTGTCCTAGTGCAATGCCTTGACTAACAACCCCATCTCTCAACGAGACAATGGGCTACAATGCTAGCGAGACACATGACTTATAGAAACCCTCATCATTGTCTCTCCAAGGTACATACTACACCCAGGTGTTCCCAAAGTATGACCTTCTTGGACTATTCTTCTCTTGGGTAGCTAGCCCTAAAATAATATCGGTCCCCGACTACTCTTATATTGAATTCCCTAACACATTCTCAAAGAGTATCGAATGCCAAATGATTACCCAATCCTCTATTTTGTCTTCCCAAGTGAAGACCAGAATGATGTGTCTATCTCTTCCTCTCAACCAGGGAGGACCTATTCCACAAGGGAATGTACTCATTCCTATACAAGGAATGTACCTAAGCTCATTGTTAAGAATTACCAATTTTATTCTAAGTAAGAAACTTACCATCATGCTCCCTCTTAACCAGGGACCTCCAGCAGCAATGGTGAGACATCCAGCTACTCATGAAGAATTCCTATCCTTGATGTCACGGATTTAGATATTGAGGAATCTTCAAGTTTTAGCTTCATAGGGCACAGATCATCCATCACTTTTTTCCTGAGTCATGTTAGTTGTTAGAAAGTGATTCATCAGACTTCCTTATCTGGTCCATTGTTATTCCATGTTGCTTTCCTTCGAATCATCTCCCAAGATCATACATCCTTTCTCATGATTAGCAGCCCTGCACAAATTCATCCAGATAAACATATACCTATGAAATTTTTAAAAAAAAGTTACCTCATTGATGATCATTCATCATGAAATCTTCTTGTAGGCATCGACATCCTTCATACAGATTGACACATCTCCTAATGATACGTTTTTCCAAGGGTCTTCTTCTTTACCAGACTTTTGTTAGAGTCTACATATCTTTCTAGGAGATCTCCTAGTCACATCTTCTTGACCTCCAGATGATATCTGCCTCTTGACATGGTTGCATTTAATGATCTATTCCTCTCTACACATTCTTGATTCTTGGGAACATACAAATTTTCTAGTTTCTTATTCATATACAGCCACCTCATATTTCATGAGGACATATTATGTTGATTTCATCTGTCTGTGCATTGAGAGATACTTCTCCATAGATCATACTTATAAGTACAGAAGTCCATTACCTGCAACCATATCACATGGCATCACATCATCCAATGTCAGCATATAAATATATACATACATGATACCTTTTTCCCTTGAGTAATCCTGTAGAAATCTTTCAATAATGAAGAGCTTCATTCCCTTGGTTTGTTTCATCAATATGTCATCACATCCCAGAAGTATGTTTCCATGATGACTCTTGCTCTTGATGACTACTTTCTATTAGTAATTTTTTCAGAGAGGTTTTCCTGGAGCTCATTCACTGAATGCTTCTATCGAGATGCTTCTTAATATACATAGAAGGACTATCTTAATCATAGTAGAGACCTCTTATTCCCTCTTTCCTTGATCTTCTTTTCTTCAACTTCCTCCTTTTTTCCAGTGATATGAGCTTTCTTTCTGTAATGTCTGAATCCTTTAACTTTCAACAATTTTCCCTCAACTTGTCTTCTTCTATATAGCATAGAAGCTACAAGTTGTTTGATGAGATAACTTTCTTATCCCATGGAAATTTATTGCCTTGCTCATTAGTTATAGTAGTGATGATTATCCTTTCATAATTTATCCAGATCTCACAATTAAGATTCTATGAAGATATTCCTTCAATTTTAGGTAGATCAAGTTTAAGTGATATGACCTTCTTTACTACATCTTCAAATAATATTTCTTTCAGCTTATCATATAATCCCTTGAGGTCTCCAATCCAAATATATGATGGGATCTTTCATATGAATCTTCTTCATGTATTACTATTCATATGAGACCCTTTTCCATGACTTCACTTTCTTCGAGGATTATGTCTATCCTTCTTTTTCATGCAAGAATTTTTTATGACCCAACCAGTTTATGGATCTCCTTGCAAACATGAAGTCATTTTACCAAATTTGATTATATAATTAAAGATACTTACTTGACAAGTGAAGATGAAATCTTCAGCTTGATCACTTTGATGGTGGTTGAAGAAGATGTATTGGTGCTTTCTCAGATGATCTTCTTCAAGGATAAGGATGAGATCCTTGTTGCAATGATAGGTAACTTGCCTTATTGCCTTCAAGATAATTTGAATTCTTTGAATGAATGTAGATCAGAAATGATTCTCTATACTTTGGGATGCCTAGACTTGTAGATCTCTTCTAGACTCATAACTAAGATCGTATCATGATTCCATTTTATGATTAGATCTCCTTTATTACTGCACAGATGTATACTTTATTGTTCCTTCTTCTTATATTCTTCATTTCTATTATTACTATCACTATCCAGTGTCATCCTAGTTACCAAGGGTGTAACATCGGCATTATAATGACAGAGATATCAATGAGATCCAATATTGTAGCAATACCAACATCATGTGACACTTGGTAGCATTTTGTAATATCACTGAACCATGCTGCTATACCACTGAGTTATTATGTCCTTGCAAACCAAACTCTTAAAAGGATCTGATTATGTTGGAGCTTTTTCATAGATATGTTGTCTAGAATATAGTGATATCTTTCTGAGGAGACCGAGATTGTCTTCACTGTGATCCGAATTGTGGTCTGTGTCTTTGTTCTGTGATCTATTCCTTAAGTGCCTCTTAGGTGCCCTTCTTTGATACTCACCTTAGCTCCGATACCATGTTGAGAATTTGGAGGGCTTAAGGTTAATAAAAATTCTCTTCTTGGTAATTACTTGTAAGATTACTTATGTCTTCTCTTCTTTAGCTTAGTTTTTGTTTCATCAAGTCAATTATCAAAGTACACGAGATACAAATTACTTGAATGGTATGAAGGTAAATCATATATTTACCTTACATCACTCAACTATAGAAGGTCCCTTGGAGGAAAGCAATTAAATGAGGGATATAACCGTGAGTGGTCTGCCCTTGTAGGTTCCAAGTAAACAAATTGAAGATGTCTTCCTGAAGATCATTTTGTTTAGATCAGTTGAATTGCATATAGAGTAGCAATGATTTTGGAGCAATCCTAGAAATGAATATGCAGTGACATTCTTTTAAACCAGAATGAAAGAATAAGCAAAAGGTTAATAATGCCAAGATCAGATTCAGTATATCAATGATTGATGTTGAGAACAGTGGAGAGATCAATAGTAGAAACTATGAAGGTTGTCTTAACTATGGGTGTATGTGCGAGCTAAAGTAAAATTATTGTATCGATTATCAAATTAGTATCAATTGGTACTTGGAACAAGAAGTCTTCCTATCAGCAGAATACCAAGTGCCATCAGTGGAGCAGTGGTATGGTACAGGTCCTCAGGATTAGAGTATTATGGCAGAAGTACATCAAGGTAGTATTCCCAGTGTTATCTGCATTATTAAAGCATGGAAAGGTCAATAAAAGTGCTAAAGGATCATTATCTTGTTTACACTTTAAGTATTATATTGAGCATTGAAGCAGTATCTATTTCTAGATATAATTGCATGCCTTCCTCAAGTCAATACAGATTTATCTTCAAGGCTTCTTTCTTAACATCATTCATAAAATCGTGTGAATTCTGTTTGCTGATATTTCAATTAAACAACTTCAAGATGTTTTTGTTGAACATCATCATGATAGAATAGTTAAATTATCTGAAGTATGAAGGACTAGTTGTGTTAATCTTACATTTGAAGCTCAAGAGTATGTTATTGATTCATCTAAAGCCTACTTCAGCAGAAAGGAATTGTTGGTATTTCACCATTGAAGAGAGGTTGATTATTGACATACATACCCCCTTATGTCTTAAATAAAATTGCATAGTTGATCAGTGAGACTGACCAATACTTTGAATGTATCTAGCCTCAAGGGTTAGCTTGAAAGTACTCTATACAAGTATTAAAGTCTTTTGGTCTCTTAGATTGAAATATATTGTCTAATCTTACAATAAGTTGTAAGTTCTGGTTTGATTCATTGTTCACATCAGTATCAAGGGAATTTCAGATGTTAGTGTAATATCCCTGTCAGCAATCCAACACATATCACCACCAACAGGCAGTAATGGTGAAGCTTAGCTATAAAATATATATTGGCATCATCATATTTTAAAATATGTGTACTACAGATGTGTGTTTCAGATGAAGATCATAATATGGACTGAAGTATATGTGGAGCAGACTTTAAATGTCATATGGATCATTCTCAATATTTTAGTATTGTTCCAATGATGCATATCTGATTATATAAGTGTTTTATATGAAGTGTCCTTATCATCACTTTCAGCTTTATACAAATGCAAAGAGTCTGTGCTTTGGGATGGTATCAGCTTACTGTGTATATACATACAAGTTCAATGATTCTCAAAGTGCTCTCCCAACAACTCTTGTACACTAGTCTGGAGAATCATGGTATAAAGTCAGAAGAAGAAGGCCTAAAATCAACTTAGAGAGCAGAAATGAAAAGATAGAAACTACACTAGGAAATGTGCAACCCTTTGCCATTGATGTTAAAGGGGGAGGAAAAGCGAGAAGAAGAAGAAAGGTTCTTCTGAAAAGCAAGCAGAGAAAGACAAGACACTTCTCAGAATGAAATGGGGAGGAAGTCCTAGAGGAAGTATTGGAGTATTTTCATCAATTCCAAAGGGGGATACTATTGGAAATATTTTCATTGATGGCAAAGGAGCAACACCTGAACTACCATTAAGGCAAAGGAGAAAAATAAGAACCATCAATAAGGCAAAGGAGTAGATTAGGCAACAATGTAGTAATAAAGCATAAAAGAGAGGCAGAGGAGAAACATAGAGGCAAGGAGTAGAATTAGACTATGAGAAAAGGCACCAGAGGTGGAAAGTCAGCAGAGAAGCAGCAAAAGAAGAGAGGTAGTGAAATTAGAGAGGCGGCGAATATAGCAGAGGCAGCGAATGCAGCTAAGAAGGCACCAAAGGCAGCAAGGTAGCAAAGGCAACAAATAAGCAGAGACAATAGAGGCAACAAATGCAGCATAGGTAGCAGATGAAGCAGAAAGGAAACGAATTGCTTCAGCGCACAACAGAAGGCAATCGGATTTGCAAGACACAGCGAGGACAAGAGATCTTACATGGAGCATAAGCAGGAAGAGGCGAGAGCCGAGAGGAAGAGGCCAATTAAACAAATATGATTAAGTCAAGAAAGAGAGGCGAGAGCCAAGAGATAGAGAAGGATTTAATCAGTATGAAAAGGGTATATGTCGAGTGTGATAACTCGCGATGACATTCAATAACAAAGACAAGCTCAGGAACAAGCTTAGGAGGAACAGCATGGAGAAACTAGAGTTACAGAGCGGGAAAATGCAAACAAAAAAAAATCGACTAAGGCAGAGAATTCTTTGAAGAATTCTAAGGGAGGCGAACAAACGGTTAGGATTAGATCGCAAAAGTGAAGGCGAGAGATGGACGATAGAGATCGAATCGCTTCAGGAGCGATTTCGCAAATCGCAACATTTAACAGTTTAGCATTAAGGAGTCGCATGGTAAGTTAAAGCATTTGCGATGCGAAGTGGAGAAGGGACACATGTTGGCACGGTGCAATATCGCATATCGCACGAAATAGAGGTAACCACTAAGGTGCCACTAAGTTAAATGGTTATAAGTTGTGAACTATGAAGTGCGAGCAGTGACATCAAGATGACATGGCAGTGACGTAAAGATGACGTGGCAGTGATGTAAAGATGATGTGGCAGTGATGTAAAGATGACGTAGCAGTGACATAACGGTAACATGGCGATGATGTAAAGATAATGTGCCAGTGATGTAAATATGACGTGCCAGTGACGTAAAGATGGCGTGTCGATGATGTGAAGATGACGTGGCAATGATGTGGCGATGACGTGGCAGTGACGTGGCAAGCTATTATGGTAGATGACATGACAAGGTGACGTGGCGGTGACATGGCAAGGTGACGTGGCATGATGACATGGACCTCGCCCACATACCGCACATCGCAACGCTTAGGAGATAGCAGTAAGGTGGCCACAAGTTAAGTTTAAAGTTTTGCGATGCAAAATGGAGGGACACGTGTCGACAATATAGAAGAAAGTATACCAAGATAAAGTCTTCTTTTTTTAAATGTAATAACTCATTGATGTTGAGCTACATAAAAAACTTAAAAATTGCATAAATACATAACATGAGGTCATGAATCAAGGGCAGTCACTGGACCGGTATCTGGAGCGCTAGTGTTAGCTGGAGCAGAGGGCTTGAGCTCGCATTGAAGGTGGATCTCCAGATGAGCCAAATGAGCATCCAAGCTAGCCAAACATGAACGTTAATATAGTTTCACCTGCTTAATCTCATTTAGGGAAGAAATGATGCCATTATGATCCTCATGCTTCTATTTCAGGAGGTGACCCAAAAGAGTTTTAATCTGCCAATGGACATTGACAAAATTAAGGTATTGGTTCTATCTTCCCCTGGTGTGACTAAGGTCAGGAACTGATTATATAAATCCTCCAAAATATCAAAGTCAAAACAAGTTTTACAGTCATTAGTGGTCCAAGTTTCAAGCTGGAAAATTTCTTCATGAATATCTTGAGGTGTTGTAGAGTGGAAGATAATGACAACCTCTTGATTTGGGCCTAGGTTCACGACTGGCCTTGTGGATCTCAACCATCACCACCTTTATCCTTGCTACCCCTGTAGTTTCTTATATGATGCTTGGTCATTATAAACCAAGAAGGATAGATCCAAACAAGATTCTAGGCAATCACCAAGTTCATAAAGGAGGATAGGATAAATGAATTGGGATAAAGGAAGTTCCATAAGAGGCAGGGATTTTGGGAAACCCTGTGCCAACCCACCAATAAAGGCTAATATACCATGAGCCCAAAAGTCACCCACTGGGAAAAATCCCCAACATGCCAAAATACCCCATGGTGATAGACATAGGGAACACCCCAAAAAATTATAATAAAATCACCAAATGATTGATGGAAATATTGTCATTGATGGAAAATAAGCAGAAAGGAGCAGCACCTGAACTATCATTAAGGCAAATGAGCAGAAGAAGAACCAGCAATAAGGAAAAGGAGAAGATCAGGAAACAATGCAGTAAGAAAGTATAAAAGAGAGGCAGAGAATCAATAGAGAGGCAAGGAGCATCATTAGACAATGAAAAAAGGCACCAAAGGCAGCAAGGCAGCAGAGAAGCAGCAAAAGCAGATAAGCAGCAAATTTAGAGAGGTAGCGAATGTAGCAGAGGCAGCGAATGCAGCTAAGAAGACACCAAAGGCAGCATGGCAACAAAGAAGTAGAGATAGCAGAGGCAGAAAATGCAGCAGAGGCAGCGGATGAAGCAGAGAGGGAAAAAATTGCTTCAGTGCATAGCAGAAGGAAATCATATTTTCAAGACACACCGAGGACCAGAGATCTTACATAGAGTAGAAGGAGGAAGAGGCAAGAGCCAAGACGAAGAGGCCAATTAAAAAAAGATGATTAAGCCAAGAGAGAGAGGAGAGAGCCGAGAGACAGAGAAGGCTTTAATCAGTATGGAAAGGGTATATGTCGAGTGTGATAACTCAGGATTACATTCAATAACAAAGACAAGCTTAGGAACAAGCTCAAGAGGAACAGCGTGGAGAAACCGGAGTTACAAAGCAGGACAGTGTAAACAAACAAAAAATCAACTAAGACAGAGAATTCTTTGAAGAATTACAAGGGAGGCGAATAGGCAGTTAGGATTAGATCGCAAAGGTGATGGCGAGAGGTGGAGGGCGGAGATCGAATCGCTTCAGGAGTAATTTCGCAAATCACAACATTTAAGAGTTTAGCGTTAAGGTATCGCATGGTAAGTTAAATCATTAGCGATTCGAAGTGGAGAAGGGACACGTGTTGGCATGGTGCAATATCGCAGATTGCACGAAATAGAGGTAACCACTAAGTTAAAAAGTTATAAGTTGCAAACTGCGAAGTACAGGAAGTGACGTAAAGATGACGTGGCAGTGACGTAAATATGACGTGAAAGTGACACAAAGATGATGTGGCAGTGACATAAAGATGATTTGGAACTGACGTAAACATGATGTGGCAATGACATAAAGATGGTGTGGCAGTGACGTAAAGATGACATGGCAGTGACATAAAGATGATGTAGTGATGACGTGAATATGACGTGGATGGCAATGACGTGGAAATGACGTGGCAACATGATGTGGCAGATGACATCGCAAGGTGATGTGGCAGTGACATGGCATGATGACGTGGACCTCGCCCGCATACCGCACATCGCAACGCTTAGGAGATAGTAGTAAGGTGACCACAAGTTAAGTTTAAAGTTTTGCGATGTGAAATGGAGGGACACGTGTCGACCTTGCGCAACATCGCATCCTGCAAGAAATAGTGTTTAAATTCAAGACATCACATGGCATGTTGTTTTAGTTTCAATGTGGTAAGGATCAAGTGACGCGATGCGATGAAGGGAGTCCACGTTGCAGCACCATGCACGAGCACAGATAGCAAATCGCATGGTTTATGGTTTATCGCTATTGGTAGAGTGGGAAACTTGCGGGAAAGTATTTGCGATGAATTGTGATTGGTTTAAGGTATTTTGTGACCCAATATCCTTGTTCCGTGTATGTTATATACGTGATATTTGATTTCTCAAATTATGTAATGTTAATATGCGTGGTTGATTTCTAAACGCATTTATGTTATGTATGTGTTGTTTAATCGATAAACTTATGTGTGTCGATAAAACTCATATTTGTAATACTTCGTTGTGTTAAAAGGGAGTTTTATGTGGGCCATACCCCACAGGTCACAAAGAAATGATCTGAACGCAAATCAAAGGACCAGGAGCTTAGGCATAACAGTGTTGTGGCAGTAAAGCAAACGAAAAGGTTGAACGCGGAAGAAGAGTCAGGATAAAAGGGGTAGTTATGCAGCAAAGTTGGAATATAACGGCAGAAACATAAAAGACAAAATGACAGCAAGCAAAAGAGGACAAACGCACAGCAAAGCTAAGAAACTGAAAAGGCTGAGTAAAATAAGTGATTGTAACTGCAAATGTATTATTTATTTTATATTGTTTGTGATGCAAAGGCAAGTCTCTGTAGGCAAAGAAAAACTCCAATGTAATACTGAAATGAGTACATAGTGTTGTAACATCCTGAATGTACTAAGCGAGGAAATGAGAATGTGGAAGGAAAAGAGTCATACTTATTCATTTCATATTCCCATATGGAATGCAAACAGCTATGATGTAATCTTTATAAATGATTTTATTCTAATGTGCATAAGGAGGTTAAAGAGTGGAAGAATAGGATTGAGTAGATAGAGAAGCTGTGAAGATCCAGAGATGATATAAAGAAAATTTGAAGGCTCGAAGGACAGCAATGAAGAAGGAGAAAAACAGAGTTGATATCCGAGTAAATCAGCATATGATTTTATTGTAGTGTAAGGGAGTTGGTGCTTCCATATCAAGTTGTAGCTTGATAGATGTCCAATTGTAGTTGGTTGAGGTAGGAGCCTCCTGTGGGATATAGCCTACAAAAAATACATGGGAGTTTGTGCTTCCATTTCAAGTTGTAGCTTGATAGATGTCCAGTTGTAGATGCTTGAGGTAGGAGCCTCCTATGGGTTGTAGCCTACAGAAAATACATGGGAGTTGGTGCTTCCATTTCAAGTTGTATCTTGATATATGTCTAGTTGGAGCTGGTTGAGGTAGAAGCCTCTTGTGAGTTGTAACCTACAGAAAACATATGGGAGTTAGAGCTTCCTTACAAGTTGTAGCTTGTAGAATTTGATGTAGTAGCCTCCTGTAGGTTGGAGCCTACATAAAATCAGTGGCGAGAGGGATTTGGAGCTTGCCTTTCCATCACAACAATAATAAGATGTGGTTTTCTCCCTTATGGGTTTCCACTTATATATGTTGTCCATATTCATTATGATTATGTGTTGATGTTCTGTATTTAATCTTCTTAATACTTTCTACTCACATATTAAGATTGTTGTTTCATTATATATTAAGGTGGTCATGAAATTAAGGTGTAAATAAGTTTAAAGGAAATTTTTAAAAGTTCATGAATGTATTAAATTGATTCACCCCCCCTCTCAGTTTAACTAAGGGTTCACAATTGGTATCAGAGCAGGTTCCTTTGGTGTAAGCCTAATAGATTGAAGGAGATCTTGTTGAGTAATGGACTATCAAAATGTATCGTTGTTAAATACAACAAACTTTCCTGAATGGAGAGATAAAGTTTAAAACAGATTTAATGGCTTATAAACCTCAGGTATGGAAGCTTGTATGTGATGGTTACTGCACAGACTCTCCCTCTTTGCAAGAAAAACAGTGGAACGCCAAGGCAAAATGTGTGATATATAACAGTATTCATAACAAGGATCTTGATTTATTAATGTATTTAACCTCTGCAAAGGGAATATGAAATAGATTGCATCTCATGCATGAAGGAGACACTGGTGGATGCATTATCAAGAAGAAGAAGATAAACCAAAAGGAGAAGAAAAATTCATTTCAAAAGGAAAAAGGTCAATCAAATGGGATACCTGCTAGGGTGAATGGATGTGAGTACCATGAAGAAATTACAGTTGAGGAAAAATCCAAATTTGACACAACCTTTACCGAAATAGAAATATTGAAGAATGAAAACAAAAACCTTAAGACATTGGTGCAAATATGTGATGAGAGAGAATATGAAGATAAGGAAAAAATTGTTGGCCTGAAGGCACAACTTGAAGAAGCAAGGAAAGTAGAAGACATTCTACTGCAGCAAATAAGAGAAAAAATTCTGGAATGTGGAAGATTGGAAGAAGAGGCGGTAAGCCTAAGGATGAAATCAGAGAAGGCGCAAATTGAACTAATTATGATTATTCCACAAATGAAAATTTTTGGACATTTGGACCAGATTTTAAATGCTCATAGGTCTCCTCTCATAAAGGCTGGGATAGGCTATTAAGGAGAAACCAGTAAGTCCAAGGCAGAAGATAACAAGAATATCATTTTTGTAAAAGTTGTAAATGATAATGAAGCATCTCAAAATATTCCTACAGAAGTAGAAGCCAACAAGAGCATGATTTATAAAGAAACTAACATAAACAAGCACCAACATGAAATGACATAGAATGAGAGGAAGAAATAGTCAGCTGCAAAAGGCCCATACACTACTAAATATGAATTGAATAAATTTAGAAGTTGTCAAAGGAGGTTCTTTCCTCCCATGAGAAGTATCACTTGTTTTTCCTGCCACAAACCTGGACATATTGCAACATACTGTAAGACAAAGCAAATCCAATCCAACCAACAAAGGGTGCAGAAAATTAAAAGACTACCTCAAGCAAACAAAAGGAGAGGACAACCTTTCACGAGGTACACTAATCGATTCCATGGCTACTATTTTTCATGCACTGAATTTGGACATAAATCTGTTGAATGTAAACTATGTTAAAAAAGGGGAACAAATGCCATACATCAGCTCAACCTTTCTTAGGTAAAATAAGATGTTATTCATGCCACAAGCTTGGTCACAAAGCAAAATACTGTAAGTTTCCATATACATTAAATAACTCTAGACAGATGGTTTTGTGCATGGGTTTGCACATGGTTTTGGGGCATGATGGTTTTCGACCCCTGGTATTTTGTAGATCCGGTCAAGGGAACTACGGTTATGTTCTAATCCAGGGTTATTCGATTGGGGTTTATGTATGCTTCGACATGTATATATATGTGTTGTAACACTAAAAGGAAGATAATGAAAAATCAAGCTGGTCGTCCCGATTTGGGATCCAGGGGAAAATCTCTGTGTATATTTGTTTTATGTTTTATGCTCTCTCTATTGTTTATTTTTTGTTTTTAAGATTCGTTTGCAGATAATTTCTGTACAGGGTTAAAACCTACATGATGGAATCCAATCAAATTAGACAAAACTGTGAATCAAAAGAAGTGTAGACATTATGAAGAACCCCAATAAAGTATGGAAGGAAAAGAGAAAGGGGGAGACTGTTACCTCAATAAAATAATGAATCCATCATAGTCTCAGGGGGAGCTTCTCTAGGAAGCAACGCAAATATCCAGCCAGTAATAGATAAGAAGCAACATTCGAGGGGGGGAGAAGTTCATAATTAGTCCCCATAAAAGTAGTCGAAGAAGAGCTCCTTGGAATAAGAACAGCTAAAAGTTCAGGAAGGGAAAGGACAATTCTTCTGACAGAGAACTGTAGAGGAATAAGGATACCTAAAGCATCTAGCAGCCAGCAGGTTGACGGAAGGAGAGAAGGCAGCAAGCAGCCATAGTAGGAGAGGGAACATCAGCTATGAACATGTAAGCTAATAAGACAACATCACACTAAGTGATGAATGGTTAAAATCACAAAAATATGTTTTGAGCGATAGAACTGGAAAGATCCATAGAGGGTGATCACACTGTGCATCACACTACAAGATTTAACAATGAAACAAAATTAAGAAGGATGAGTAAGAGAACTGTGTATCATCATTATATCATTACATCATTCAACTATATAAGGTCCCCTTGGAGGAAAGAAGTTAAATAAGGGATAAAACCATGAGTGGTCTGTCCTTGTAGGTTCCAAGTAAACAAATTGAATATTTCTTCTCGAAGATCATTTTTTTTAGATCAGTTGAATTGTATATAGAGCATAAATGATTCTGGAGCAGTCCTAGAAAGGAATATGCAGTGACATTCTTTTAAACCAGAATGACAGAATAAGGAAAAGGTTAATGATGTCAAGATCAGATTCATTATATTGATGATTGTTGTTGAGAACAGTGGAGAGATCAATAGTAGAAACTATGAATATTGTCTAACTATGGGTGTCTGTGCGAGCTAAAGTAAAATTACTGCATGGATTATCAAATTAGTATCAATTGGTATTTCGAACAAGCAGCCTGCCTATCAACAAGAATACCAAGTGTCATCAGTGGAGTAGTGGTATGGTACAGGTCCTCGAGATTAGAGTATTATGGTAGAAGTACATCAAGGTAGTATTCCCAGCGTTATTTGCATTATTAAAGCATGAAAAGGTAAATAAAAGTGCTAAAGGATCATTATCTTGTTTACACTTTAAGTATTATATTGAGCATTGAAGCAGTATCTATTTCTAGATATAACTGCATGCCTTCCTCAAGTTAGTACATATTTATCTTCAAGGCCTCTTTCTTAAGATCATTCATAAAAACGTGTGAAGTATGTTTGCTAATATTTCAATTAAACAACTTGAAGATGTTTTTGTTGAAGATCATCATGATAGAACAGTTAAAGTATCTTAAGTATGAAGGACTAGTTGTGTTAATCTTACATTTGAAGCTCAAGAGTCTGTTATTGATTCATCTAAAGCCTACTTCAGCAAAAATGAATTGTTGGTATTTCACCATTGAAGAGAGGTTTATTATTGACATACATACCCTCTTATGTCTTAAATAAAATTGCATAGTTGATAAGTGAGACTGACCAATACTTTGAAAGTATCTAGCCTAAGGCATTAGTTTCAAAGTACATTGTACAAGTATTAAAGTCTTTTGGTCTCTTAGAATGAAAGATGTTGTCTAATCTTACAAAAATTTGTAAGTTCTGGTTTGATTCAGTTCATATCAGTATCAAGGGCCTTTTGGCTGTTAGTGTAATATCCCTGTCAGCAATCCAACACATATCACCACCAACAGGCAGTATTGGTGAACCTCAGCTATAAAAGATATATTGGCGTCATAATATTTGAAAAGATGTGTACTACAGATATGTATTTCAGATGAAGATCATAATATGAACTGAAGTATCTTTGGAGTAGACTTTAAATTTCGTATGGAGCATTCTCAATATTTTAGTATTGTTCCAATGATGCATCTCAGATTATATAAGTGTGTTCTATGAAGTGTCCTTATCATCACTTTCAGCTTTATACAAATGCAAAGATTCTATGCTTTGGGATGATATCAGCTTACTATGTATATACATACAGGTTCAGTGATTCTCAAAGTGTTTTTACACTGTTTTTAAGTGAATTTGTCCAAGTCTGTAGGAATGGGTGCCCAAAAGCCATAAAGCAATCATGAATCATGTCAAGGTGAGAAATGATGCTATAACACTAATGATGTAAACATCCTGCCATCTCTTCTTCACCATTTTGGTACTCCTCCCAGGAGGGCTACCATCCTCCCAAACCAATTCTTGCTCCTTGCATTTCATGAGAGTTTGAAATGCAGATTCTTGGAGACCTCTTAGGAAAGGCCTCTCTCCCATGACTATGTTGGATCTATGAGGATCCAAATGTTGGGTATGTGTTATATTATTTCCAGAAGTCGTGGAAAGAATATAACACATACCCAACATTCTCTCACTTGTTGTTTTATTTCCACAGGGGGTCACAAGAGAGCTTAGTCATTGGCCCAATTCTTCAACACCCATTGTTTCTCTACACCAAGAGAACTTCTGAGTGCTCACAGACTTTGTTAATGCATCTGCAACATTCTTCAAAGTGTCCACCTTTACCAGCAACACCCTTTTAGCCTCAACCATATCTCTAACAAAGTGATATTGAACATCAATGTGCTTTGTCTTTGAATGATAAGCAGGGTTCTTAGCCAATAAAATTGCACTTTGGCTATCACAGTCTATCCTTATAGCTTGCTGTACCAACCCCATACTTGAACACAATCTCTGTAACCAAATTGCTTCCTTGCTTGCATGAGTGGCTGCTATGTATTCTGCCTCTGTAGTTGAAAGAGCCACTACAGACTGTCTTTTACTCATCCAACTGACTGCGCCTCCAAATAGGCTAAACACACACCCACTTGTAGATCTTCTTTGGTCCAGATCTCCAGCCCAGTCTGCATCAACAAAACCATGAATGTCCAACATTCTTTCCAATCCTGGTCTTCCCTGGTAGCACAAGCCATAATCACTAGTGCCATGTAAATATCTGAAAACCCGTTTCACTACTGTCCAATGCTCCTTCCATGGGTTTGACATAAACCTACTCAATACTCCCACTGCATGTGCAATGTCTGGTCTAGTACAAATCATTGCATACATCAAGCTACCCACTGCACTTGCATATGGAACACGGGACATATAATCCTCTTCTTCTTGTGTCTTGGGACACTGTTTAGTAGACAACTTTACACCTACAGGAATAGGAACATTCACCGCTTTACTATCCTGCATATTGAACCTCTGTAATATAGTCTCGACATACTTCTTCTGGTTTAACCAGAGCTTCCTCTTTGCCCGATCTCTCTTAATTTCCATGCCCAAAATATAGTTTGCAGCACCGAGATCCTTCATGTCGAATTTGGAGAACAATTGGGTCTTCAAATCTTGGATAATTTCTTTGTCATTTCCAATCAACAACATATCATCCACATACAAGACCAAATAAATAACACGGTCACCAATTAATTTAAAATAAACACGGTGATCCTCCTTGCTTCTGGTGAAGCCAAGTCCCCGTATATAGGTATCAAATTTCTGATACCACATCCTTGGTGACTGTTTTAACCCATACAGAGACTTCTTCAACCTGCATACCAGTTCTTTCTTACCCTTCACCATAAAACCTTCAGGTTGCTTCATGTAGATCTCCTCTTCTAGATCTCCGTGAATAAATGTTGTCTTCACATCCATCTGTTCTATCTCAAAATCAAATGTAGCAACAACATATAAAAGTAATCTAATAGAAGTGACTTTGTCAACAGGAGAAAAAATATCACCAAAATCAATTCCCGGCACCTGGGAATAACCTTTCACTACCAACCGAGCTTTGTATTTCTCCACCTTGCCTTCTACATTCATCTTCTTCTTAAACACCCATTTGATCCCAAAGGGCTTCCTTCCAGCCGGCAACTCCACCAGATCCCATGCATCGTTTTTGTGCAAGGATGCCATTTCATCAGCCATGGCCTCCTTCCAGAGTTTTCCATCCTCTGAATCTACTGCCTCCCTGACAGTTCTGGGTTCATCATCAGTTATAGTTAAGGCAAAACCTAAACAGAAAGCAGATGGACTATACCTTTCTGGTTGCCTTCTTTCCCGAACTGATCTTCTCAAAGCTGGAGTTTGTGGCTCTTCATCTTTTGAGTCTTCTTCTATTGTAGAGTCTGATTCATCCTCCTTTAGCTCAAACTCTATCTTCTCAGGTTCCTTTGGTAGGAATTCATGTTTAAAAACATCTTTCACTTCTCTAAACACCACATCTCGACTGTACACAACCTTCCTTGTTTCTGGGTTCCAAAGCTTGTAACCCTTTAAACCATCCTTATACCCAATAAAGATGCACCTTTCAGATTTATTATCCAACTTGGTCCTTTTCTCCTTTGGAACATGTACATATACATCACATCCAAATACCCTTAGATGTGAAATAGAGGGTTTCTTACCATTCCATACCTCATGTGGGGTCTTATCCTCCAACGCTGATGAAGGTGATCTGTTAACTAAGTAACATGCAGTCTCCACTGCCTCTGCCCAGAATTCTTGTCCTAACCCGGTACCACTGAGCATGCTTCTTGCCTTTTCCATCAGTGTTCTATTCATTCTTTCTACAACTCCATTTTGTTGAGGTGTATATGGAGTAGTCTTCTGTCATGCTATACCACACTTCTTACAGAACTCTTCAAATTCATTCTTGCAGAACTCCCCACCATTATCTGTCCTCAGCGCCTTTATCTTCTTCTCTGTCTGGTTTTCCACGAGAGCCTTAAATTCTTTAAATTTGTCAAAGACTTCAGATTTCTTCCTCAAGAAATATATCCATGTATTCCTTGAGAAGTCATCTATGAATGAAACATAGTACACAGACTTTCCCAGTGATGGAACTAACAAAGGCCCAAACACATCACTGTGCACAAGTTCTAATATCTTGTTCGCCCTCTTAGCACCAGAAGGAAAACTCACCCGATTCTGCTTCCCATATACAAAATGTTCACAGAAATCGAAATCCAGAGAGCAATTAGACATACCTTATACCATACCATTTCTATGTAGTATCCGAAGGCCCTTATCTCCAATATGTCCAAGCCTTTGATGCCATAGCATGGTCTTTTCTCCAGAGACAGCTAAGCTTTCCGCTCCATTTTCAGGAACCACATAACTATTACACCCATCAATAACAGTGCTACCTTATAGCTTGTACAGAGTTCCAGTCCGAACTCCCCGCATTAATACCAGTGCTCCCCGAACCATATTGCAAACATCTTTCTCGAACACTGTTTTTACACCTGCATCATCCATCTTGCTTACAGAAATTAGATTTCTGGCCAATGCAGGAATATGCAGAACACCAGGAAGTGTTCTAATCCTTCTACCTTGCAGCTTCAGCTTGACTTTTCCACGTCCGACGATTCTGGCCTTCCTATCATCCCCTAAGAAGACATCACCACCATCATATTTCTCATACTCGCAGAACCACTCCCTATGGGGAGTGAAGTGAAAGGATGCACCTGAATATATCAACCATGACTCATGATCTACATGTGTATTTGAAGAAGAAGCCAAATACACATCCCCACCTTCATCCGAGGTGGTTTTTGACTCTGCAGAAGAAGCATCTTTAGATCCCTTTCCTTTCTCAGGAGCTTTAGATCTGCAGTCCATTTTGTAGTGCCCTTCCTTTCCGCATTTCCAGCACACCTTTACAAACTTTCTAGGATATTTAGATCTCCCTCTAGATTTGGATCTCCCACTCGAAAACTTATTCTTGTTTCTATTCTGGGACCTTCCTCGTACAGATAAGGCATCTCCATTCTAACCCTCCATATTTATCCGTATCATTTCCTCCGACAGCAAGGCTGAGACAATGTCATCAAAGTTCAAGGTAGTTGTATTGCTACCTATTGCAATAACCAGACTGTCCCACGAGTCTGGTAGAGAACATAGCAAACTGATGCACTTATCTTCATCTGAGATTTTAATATCAACAGATGACAGCTGACTTACCACAGTATTGAAGGCGTTCAGATGCTCTGTCACCGAATCTCCATCCTTCATCCTCAGGTTATACAGCTTTTTCCACAGGAAAAACTTATTCACCAGAGACTTAGATTGGTACAAAGTCCTTAGCTTTTCCCACAAGGTCTTCGCCGTAGCTTCCCCAGATACATTCAACAATACTGAATCTGAGACACACAACCGTATTGTGCTTTTAGCCTTCCGATTTAGTTTCTTCCAGTCTTCATCTGACATTCCTGTTGGCTTAGTACCTGGATCTATCGCGATCCACTGATCTTTATCCACCAGCAGATCCTCCATCTTGAACTTCCACAACTCAAAACTCTGACCATTAAATTTCTCGATCTCTATCTTTCCGCTGCTCGCCATCTTCTCTCACCGCAAGAATCGATCCCGCAGATCTCCCATTGAACAGGGTCTACCTCAGGCCCAAACAAAAAACCCTCAGTAGCAAAGGCATCCCCTTGAAGCCGAAACAACTCCGATACCAAATGTAGGTTTTAACCCTGAACAGAAATTATCTACACACGAATCTTATAACAGAAAATAAACAATAGTGAGAGCATAAAACATAAAACAGATCAACACAGAGATTTTCCCCTGGATCCCAAATCGGGACGACCAGCTTGATTTTTCATTATATTCCTTTTATTGTTACAACACATATATATACATGCCGAAGCATACATAAACCCCAATCCATAAACCCTGGATTAGAACATAACCGTAGTTCCCTTGACCGGATCTACAAAAATACCAGGGGCCGAAAACCATCGTACCCTAAACCATGGACGCGACTACCCACCGTGAAATTAAGGACTGATGCCAGACGCGCCTCGATTCTCGATAGCGTGGGGCCGCCACTTTGTGACCCTCTGCTGCACCCAACGCAAAGGGGCCACGCCCCCTTGCTACCCCCACGCGTGCTTAATGGGCAATATAACACATACCCAACATGCCTTGCCCTCCTTTTAAAAAAGTGAAATCCCTCTCACCATGGGTGCCACTCATTAGGGTTTCTTTCACCAAAGAAACCTCCTCCCACACACGCGGCGCTCTATGTCTTCCACCTCCATCTGGCTGTTGACTTGGTCAAACATGACCTTGTTCACACATGAGGGTGTGAAATCCAGCTCCTCTGATGATCCCTTTCCACACTATGAGGGATTTTATTAATTTTTCTGAAATGTATGGGCCTCCTTACCCATTTATTTATCTCCTAAGGGACATGAGCAAAAATTAATATTCCAATTAGCTGCATGCTAATTTTTGGAATATTACAGTCCTCCCCTCCCAAATGTTGCTTGTCCTCAAGAAACTACAAGGATAGAAATGAGAAGTTTTCTCCCAAGGCATGGAGACTGAAATTTATTGGGAAAACATCTTTCCCAATTGCATCCTCCATCCTTGAGAAATCATCCATACAAAATGAGTCACCTCCCAACATGGCAACTCCAGAAAATTCTCTTCCACCTTGAGTTCATGCAATGTAGGTCGGCTGAAAATCTGAACATGGTAGACATAGGAGACTACCCCATGATGTCCTTCTCTCCACTTATGATAACTTTAGAGTGTTTTCTAATCCTGGGCTGCAATAATGTTTCCCTTAAGAGGCAAGATGAATACTAGATCTTCAAATATCTCTCCTCCAATGCTGTGAATCAAGTTGGCCCAAATCAACCCATATCTGATGGATAGGAAATCATCACCATATGGAATCCCATCAATCACATGGACCACCTCAGCAAAAGGAAACAAGTGTTTGGTTTTGGTGGCCATATCTCCTCTCATGCTCCCATTAGAACATGCAATGCAAAAAGTGTGGGAATCCTCTTCCCCAAAGGACAAACCAAACTCATGTATCTCCCTCCAAATAATGCTTCCAATACAAATAAGTTCAATATTAGAAAATGAAATCATGATCAACATCAAAATGGAATTTTTTTTGAAGGTTTCATGTAGTGCAATAAGGTACCAATAGTTTTCCCAATAGTGACAGCGCAGTTTTCCAAACTACTACTCCAGAAAATTACATGGGAAGTTGTTTGTTGTTACATGGATAATTATGTATGTCATGACATCTACTGGTAAATAGAAAATGGCTAGGTACATCAACTCAACATACATGAAAGAAAACACTTTCCCAAGACCATACAAGAGATGGTTGTCTCCATCCTATAATTTGGCCTAATGTTGACCATGGAGCTCAATGAAAAATTTGCCTTCTTGTGGAGCAATGCACTGAATAAGAATGGTAAGAATATGAAAATACTATGTTAGAAAATCAATGGATGCAAGAAAAATATTCTTACCATGTGTTGAGAGTAATATGATGCATATGTATATGAATAATTCATCCATAGTGGTATGACATACTCCCATGAAGAGGAATGAACCATATGCTACATGAAGATCATCCTTCTTATACTTGGAAATCCAAGTTAAGAAGATCATATCTCTGTAATAGATGTTCCCATCCACTACTCCGTCAATATTACTTTCTCCTTGCACACCAAGTGCATCAATGGTTAAGTGATCCTGGGAACACTCCATCAATAACCCCAAGCTCCCAAGTGACAGTGTTGTTGGCCCATGCAAATAAGCTCCTACCAACTCATAGCTCCATTCTTTTACATGCTCCTTGTCAAAGACATCTCCCATAATGCTACTACACATAAGAAGTTCCTCCCAAGGTGGAAGTACCTCTAGATCATCTAAGGCCAAGGAGTATCCCCTTTGCACCATGATAGTTCCATCTCCTACTCTTGAAACATCATGCAAAGTGTGAGAGAAAATATGTCCTTTCTCTCCCAAGAACAACCAAAGAAACAAAATATTTTGCTACCTCCTCATACTTTCATTATAAAAATCATGTGATGAAAACATAATGAATAATATGAAGATCACATCAACATCATGCATCCATACTCTCTACAGCTCAATGATGCAAGCATCCTGCCACATCTTCTCCATACACTTACCCTTAGAAAGAGTATATGCCAAATGATGGCCAAAATCCTTCAAGAGTAGCCAATGCATCCAAGCCTCCTGTTTCCCGGTGTCATATATTTGCAAGTGGATCACCAGCCTCTTGCTCTTCATCCACATCCACTCATCCATTTGTGGATGTCTCCCTTCATTCTCAATCTTGGTACCCTTCCCATGAATACTACCGTCCTCCAAAATCATATTTTTGTCTTTGCATTTCATGGGATATTGAAATGCAATCTTCTCAATGATCAAGTTGATCCCATAAGGAGCCAAATAGGTGGTAGGAAAAAACCTCCCATCATGATGTGTAGGGCTCAAGAAGTGTCCAACACAAACATGAGAGATGTTATCCATCCTAATATGTCCTCCATCATCTATCTTCTCCCCCTTGAATCCATAAATATCCAAATGTGAGAAGGGAAGAACCTCCTCAAACTGTTGAAGAAATTTTCACTCCATGATGTGTTGAAGTGCACCTCCAATGAAAGGTGCATCTTTATTGGGTATAAGGATGGTTTAAAGGGTTACAAGCTTTGGAACCCAGAAACAAGGAAGGTTGTGTACAGCTGAGATGTGGTGTTTAGAGAAGTGAAAGATGTTGTTAAACATGAATTCCTACCAAAGGAACCCGAGAATATAGAGTTTGAGCTAAAGGAGGATGAATCAGACTCTACAATAGAAGAAGACTCAGAAGATGAAGAGCCACAAACTCCATCTTTGAGAAGACCAGTTCGGGAAAGAAGGAAACCAGAAAGGTATAGTCCATCTGCTTTCTGTTCAGGTTTTGCCTTAACTATAACTGATGATGAACCTAGAACTATCAGGGAGGTAGTAGATTCAGATGATGGAAAACTCTGGAAGGAGGCCATGGTTGATGAAATGGCATCCTTACACAAAAACGATGCATGGGATCTGGTGGAGTTGTCGGATGGAAGGAATCCCATTGGGAGAAAATGGGTGTTTAAGAAGAAGATGAATGTAGAAGGCAAGGTGGAGAAATACAAAGCTCAGTTGGTAGCGAAAGGTTATTCCCAGGTGCCGGGAATTGATTTTGGTGATATTTTTTCTCCTGTTGCCAAAGTCACTTCTATTAGATTACTTTTATCTGTTGCTGCTGCATTTGATTTTGAGATAGAACAGATGGATGTGAAGACAACATTTCTTCACGGGGATCTAGAAGAGGAGATCTACATGAAGCAACCTGAAGGCTTTATGGTGAAGGGTAAGAAAGAACTGGTATGCAGGTTGAAGAAGTCTCTGTATGGGTTAAAGCAGTCACCAAGGATGTGGTATCAGAAATTTGATACCTATATACGGGGACTTGGCTTCACCAGAAGCAAGGAGGATCACTGTGTTTATTTTAAATTAATTGTTGACCGTGTTATTTATTTGGTCTTGTATGTGGATGATATGTTGTTGATTGGAAATGACAAAGAAATTATCCAAGATTTGAAGACCCAACTGTTCTCCAAATTCGACATGAAGGATCTGGGTGCTGCAACCTATATTTTGGGCATGGAAATTAAGAGAGATCGGGCAAAGAGGAAGCTCTGGTTAAACCAGAGGAAGTATGTCGAGACAATATTGCAGAGGTTCAATATGCAGGATAGTAAACCGGTGAATGTTCCTATTCTGTAGGTGTAAAGCTGTCTGCTGAACAGTGTCCCAAGACACAAGAAGAAGAGGAGTATATGTCCCGTGTTCCATATGCAAGTGCAGTGGGTAGCCTGATGTATGCAATGGTCTGTACTAGACCATACATTGCACATGCAGTGGGAGTATTGAGCGGGTTTATGTCAAACCCAGGGAAGGAGCATTGGACAATAGTGAAGCGGGTTTTCAGATATTTACGTGGCACTAGTGATTATGGCTTGTGCTACCAGGGAAGACCGGGATTGGAAAGAATGTTGGACATTCGTGGTTTTGTTGATGCAGACTGGGCTGGAGATCTGGACCAAAGAAGATCTACAAGTGGGTATGTGTTTAACCTATTTGGAGGCGCAGTCAGTTGGATGAGTAAAAGACGGTCTGTAGTGGCTCTTTCAACTACAGAGGCAGAATACATAGCAGCCACTCATGCAAGCAAGGAAGCAGTTTGGTTGCAGAGATTGTGTTCAAGTATGGGGTTGGTACAACACGCTATAAGGATAGACTGTGATAGCCAAAGTGCAATTTTCTTGGCTAAGAACCCTGCTTATCATTCAAAGAAAAAGCACATTGATGTTCAATATCACTTTGTTAGAGATATGGTTGAGGCTAAAAGGGTGTTGCTGGTAAAGGTGGACACTTTGAAGAATGTTGCAGATGCATTAACAAAGTCTGTGAGCACTCAGAAGTTCTCTTGGTGTAGAGAAACAATGGGTGTTGAAGAATTGGGCCAATGACTAAGCTCTCTTGTGACCCCCTTTGGAAAGAAAACAAAAAGTGGGAGAATGTTGGGTATGTGTCCTTAATTTCCGGCGGGTAGTCCGCGTCCATGGTTTTGTGCATGGTTTTGCACATGGTATTGGGGTATGATGGTTTTTAGCCCCTAGTATTTTTGTAGATCCAGTCAAGGGAACTACGGTTATGTTCTAATCCAGGGTTTATGGATTGGGGTTTATGTATGCTTCGGCATGTATATATATGTGTGTTGTAACACTAAAAGGAATATAATGAAAAATCAAGCTGGTCGTCCCGATTTGGGATCCAGGGGAAAATCTCTGTGTTTATCTTTTTTATGTTTTATGCTCTCGCTATTGTTTATTTTCTGTTATAAGATTCGTGTGTAGATAATTTCTGTTCAGGGTTAAAACCTACATTTGGTATCGGAGCTGTTTCGGCTTCAAGGGGACGCC